>FXXK01001292.1:95285-176034 GCA_900184695.1 Betula pendula
AGTCATAAAATGACTTGCAATTCATTCCTCTCCATGACATAGTCTGATTACAGACTTACATTCATTCTTCTCATACAGTGACTCTACATCTTTACATTCTATTTAATTTCATCAGTATACATGGGTCATAAATACGTAAATTCATGTTATCATTCTCCATTACATAGTACATACAGACTTACATTCAGTGTCGTGTCTCAATTACCATGGCTCATACATCTTTTAATTCATTATTCTTATACCATAGGTCGTAAATACTTACATTCTTATTCTTTCTTAGTTTCGATTTATTTTCTTTTCTTTCCTTGCCTCTTTCTTCTTCTTCTTTTACTTTTTGTTATAACACTGTGGTCCATACACTCCACATTGTGTTGGGGTCCGTACACCCGCTATTATTATTAACACTGTGCCGTACGCTCACATGTGTTAGGGTCCGGTACACCACACTATTATTATTAACACTGTGGTTTCGTACACTCACATGTGTTGGGGTCCGTACACCAAATATTATTCTTAACAAACATATGGTCCGTACACCTCACATGTGTTGGGGTCCGTACACCCAATGCATTAGTCTCAATTCTTCATTTTCGTAGTTTAAACTCATTATTTGCATTCTTGTTTAATTTCATCATGCATTAACAATTATTTACATCTCGACATTCATGTGCAACATTCATACCAATTCATTAAAAGTATACACTCTTTGTTTTTCACAACCATAACCTATTCAACCTCATTTTCTTAACCATTCTTATCACATTTCAAAAAATAACTCATAACCCAAGTAAATCCATCAAAACTACAATATAGTCGTGTTATCTCATAAAATCATCCGGTTCGAATTTCACATATAATTACCACACTTTAAAACTACTTCCCAATTCGTTTTCTTTTCCATAAACATATAATTTACTATGACTCATTTAATTCTAAAAGCATTAAAAGTATAGTATCATCCTTAGTAAGTAATCTATAACTTACCCTATCCGTGACGTTGGAGAAGGATCCTACAATTCAAGTACCACTGCAATGTAGTATTGTGCTAAAACATTAAACTCACATTTAACAAAGTAACTTTAATCCTATTATGACCCCATTAGGACCTAAACACAACCTATATGCAACTATCCATGAATCCCATGAAAATTTTGGTTAAATTAATTACACTACATGTCATTAACCCATATAAGCCATAATCCTATTGTTTTAAACACTAAAAGGCCCTAAAATTAGCAAAACTATAAAAAATTGGGGTTTATGCCCATACTTCAACCATTGGCAAAATTGATGTTTAAATCAATTAATCAAACCCAATACTTACAATAGTGTGTAGGAATTTATAATACACAAAAAACCCCAAGCTAATTTCGAGGAATTTAGCCACATGCCCAAATTTGGCCTAAAATTTGAGAAATTTAGGGTTCCACGAAATTACCTCAATTTAATCGGTAGATTGGAAAGCTTTAACGTCGATAATCAACTACCCGTAGCTTGAAAATGATGGAAGTCCAAGATTTTATCCAACACCCAAGCTAAAACGAAAACCCACATTAAAGAGTGCAAGAAGGAGATGAGGAAAATGGCGTGAGTGAAAGAGAGAGAGAGAGACTCTACAATTTCAGATAAAGAGAAACCGAGCATGGGCCAAATCTTGGCATTTTTTTCTACATTGCCGTGATGATCTTGGAAGCCAAAACTCAACCTCTCGTGCAATAGCAAGAGAATGAGGGTGTTGAAAGGGAGTCAGACGTTGGACAAAAAATGGAGAAATGGAAAAATGGTTTCTAACTTGAACCATGCGTGGGGCCCTCACACCAAGTGGAAAGAGTCAAAGAGCAAGACACATTTTCCACCCAAATGACAAGCTTACGAGAAGATGGGGAAGAATAGTGGTTTAGGTGTGGATGGAATAAGGAATGAGTGTCCAAATTTGCACTTCTTGCATAAGTGAAGGTGGAGAGAAATTCTCTCTCTTTTTTTATGTATAAGAATAATGAATGTAAAGATATATGAACATGAATTGCATGAGTGTTGTATTGATGATTATGATGTATATTACATGAGAATGATATTGACGTTTATGTATGCAAAATATATAGAAGTCTATGAACTGTTCCTTACCTAGATATGCATGTATGCTTATGTCTTGCTTGAGATTATGGAATGCATTGAATATGTGTATGATTAAATTATATTATTGTAAACTCATGGTAGAAACTTAAAAAACGGCGTATTGTTTAAAGTTAGTAATTTCTTATACTACTGAGAATGTGGACTCACATATCCGCCTATGTTATTGTGGTTAACCCTGCAATTTCATAAGGCACTGTCGATGCAGGAGATGAGGTAGAAGAAGAAGAGGACCCAGAAGCCTTGTACCTAGGCTACTATGGATGAGGCCATTGTGTGTGCCTTGGGGTTTTGTATGACAAACCCTGTTAGTCATTTTTTTGTATACATCATTTTTGTAGCACATAGACACTTATGATGTATTTCTTTTGAGATTGTGCCGCATGTGGCACTTGTGATTAGGCAATATTTTGTATGTAATGATACAATGTAATCCTTAACAAGATAGATGTCTTTTGTCAGCTCTGATGTGTTAAGTAAAATTATATTCCGCTGCGAGATCCACGATCTCTGATGTAATGTTGAACTATTTTGATATGTTACAGGTTTAGCTAAATTGATTTGGCTATGTTGATGTCAAATTTTACAGGTTCTATAATTTGAGCTGTTTGGCTTAAATATATATTCAGGTTTAGCGTAAGGCGCCGCTCTACGCGCGTGCTATTATACTATATGGCATTGGCTCGTTGGGGCGGGTCGTTACAAGGAGGACCCAAGAATCTGGAAACTCAGGTTCGTTCGGAATCTCCAGAGAGACCTAAGCCTCGAGGAAAACAACCTCTATCGCCGAAGTAGAACCCGTTATGACAGGTTCGGCCTTCTCTGGGTCGGTCGGCGCTATTATACCCTCCACTTCGGGAATAAACATTGGTTCGGCCGTGGTAGCTTCGGCCTCAGCTCCCCCCGAAGTTTCCATGGGACCAACCTCTACCACTTCGGGGGTCGGTTCCGCACCTACCACCGGAGGACNTTGCAAAAAAAAAAATAAGAGCAAGCAAAGTTAGTGAGAAATCAATCCCGGAGAAGCTGAAGCAAATAGCGATAAAGCAGCAACGCACCTCGAGCTGATGTTAGAGACCAAGAATAGGATCTCCTTGAGAACCGACCATCTCCCACCATGTGAAGCTGTCGCCAGCAGTCACTTCCCCAACTACGGGACCCGGAGCTTCAGGCTCACTACAGACCTCTGAATTATGCCGAACCTCTGGAACAGCGATTCCCGCACTCAAATGGGCATCAGCGAAAAAAGGTTCGACTCCTTCCGAGAGGAGGACCCAAGAATCTGGAAACTCAGGTTCGTTCGGAATCTCCGGAGAGACCTAAGCCTCGAGGAAAACAACCTCTATCGCCGAAGTAGAACCCGTTATGACAGGTTCGGCCTTCTCTGGGTCGGTCGACGCTATTATACCCTCCACTTCGGGAATAAACATTGGTTCGGCCGTGGTAGCTTCGGCCTCAGCTCCCCCCGAAGTTTCCATGGGACCAACCTCTACCACTTCGGGGGTCGGTTCCGCACCTACCACCGGAGGACGACCGGATGGCGAAGACGCCTTATTCTCACCACCTTCAATTGAGGGAATAGCTTCGGCCGATGGCACTGAACTTTCCCCCTCGAAGATGACGACGACACCTTGGGCCCTTTTTGAGGGGGGGTACATCCTGATGAACTCAGAGTACGTAGGACTCTCCGCCCCCCCCTCATTGGAAAATGGAGAAGACTCTGTCTCCTCCTCCTCCCCTGAGGGCTCTGCAGCTTTCCTTTTAAGAGCCCGGGTCCTCGCCATAAGAGGAACGTTGTTCTCATCGTCGTCCGGGCTATCATCGAGGACAATTGGGCCTTCCACAACTTGGGGGGCACCCCCTCTCGGCGAGTCCTCGTCATTAGACAGAGAGGGAGAGACCGACCCTTCTTCGGAAGAGGATGAAGGTTCGGCCTCCTTCACCGGAGCATGGCTCGGCCCTTTTGACCTCGTTCGCCTGGGGGTGCCTTCCGTTTTCCCTTTCTTCTTAGAAGAGAAGAGTGTATCTGGAATATGGGCCATTCCACTGCATCTGTGCACAGAGAAGCCCAAATACTTCTGCAGGTTGGCTGGGCGGAGCAGAAACCCCAAGTTCGAATCTTCTCCCTCCGCGTCCGCACTCACTATGGACCAGGCCACCATCCGATCAACTCTGTCCTGTTGGGCGGCCGTCAGCTTTGGCTTCAGAAACCCCCGTCTCAATTTCGGGTCTCCCCAGTGGCGAGGGACCCGCGCCTCCGGCGAGCGATTCCTTAAAATGGGAGGAAGCTCCCATCCCAAGCCAGAGACAAAAAAGAAAGATGTCTCAAAACGAGGGTTACTCTGCCATGTGGTCGGAGCAGAAAAGAACTTCCGCTCCCGACCCTGCAAAGTCCATGTGTAACCATATTTCACTGGACCGAATAAGTTTAAAAACTCTGGTGTGGTCAGTTGCTGGCCGTCTCCCAAGACCATCGGCCAGGCCACGCTACAGGCCACCACCTGCCGCCAGGCACCGGCCTTCAGTTTTGTTGGTGCCATCTCTAGGATGTGCAACATCTCGCGGGCCACCTGAGAAAACGGAAGCCTGAGTCTGGCCATAAGGGCTTTTTCGTAAATGCATACTTCGTGCTACGAAGTATTTCCAAAAATATTATCATCGAGCCCCAGAATCCGGATCTTCACTTCGTCGGGAATCTCGTAAGTTTTCCTCAGCCGCTCGGCGTCATGCGGTCTCAAGGTGCTCCGCCAGCTTTCAGGGGGCCCTAAAGCATCCGCCTTAGACGACTTCGGAGGTTTGGAAGGTTTTGATGATTTCAAAGGTCTCTTAGGCATCGCGATTGACAGAAAATACTGAATTGAAAGCGAAAGGCGTAGGCGGTTAGCTGCTGTAAAAAAACTCCGAAGGATTAACCGTGACGGCTAGGGATCCTTTGCGACAGAGATAAGGAGAAGTCCTCCTTGAAACCTATAGACACGCGGCACGCTTGGATACCTCCAAAACAGGATGTGGACGATATCACGACGCGTGTGATGACGCCTTGGGTAACACGTCATTCGACATCTCTGCAGGCGACGATTCATCTCCAAGGAATAATAAAATTTTCCCGCCTTCCTTATTGCGCCGCGTGAAAAATTTTAGGGGGTAACTGTTGGGAATTGGGCCTACATGAGTAGAGCGGCCCAACTCTCCCCCTCATAAAGTCAGCCCATCAACAGGAAACCGAACCTGTACACTCGCACTAGCCGAACCTATCGATAAGGTCTGTAGACGCGCCGACCTTCACTTCGGCGTCCACAGTTCGGCTCCGACAGAAGGACGTAATGATCCTTGATGAAGACAGGACAAGGTCCATTTATGGCTGGCATTTATGCAGCCGACCTTGGTCGCTGTTCCCGCGTGTTCTCGAGGTCTACCTGCCCCACACGATATGACTGATGTGACAAGCGGACAAGGGATAGCAGGATGCAGACCTGCCTTCATGTGACACGTGGAGGAACAATTAATAGACCTTATGGGCATAGAAGACAATAAGGGCCACATGGCCCCACATCAGAGGTTCATTGATGAGTCTCGGGGAACCCACCATTATATAAGGAACGGGTCTAGGTTCGGTGGAAGGTACGTACAATCATAATACACAAAAATTACTCTAGTCTTTCTCTCCAAGAAAAAGGACTGACTTAGGCATCGGAGCTATCCCCCGCCGGCAACCCCGGCAAGCTCTTGTGTCTAACGTTTTCATTGTTCTCAGGTAACTCGCGCAGCCAGAGTTGGAAACTGTCTCAACAATTTTAATGTTCTATCTTGGATGTTTATTTATTGTTTCGCAATGTTATTTCTCTTTAAAGTGTTTATCTTTGGATATTTAACTATTTCTTCCTGTTGCTAGAATTGCAATTTTATGAAAAGTTATTCAATTTTTTAAAAGCCAAATTTCGAGGACGAAATTTTTATAAGGTTGGGAAAATGTAATGCCCCAAAATATTTAAAAGCTATTTTTCATAATATTTGACAAAAGATTTTATTAAAAACACTCTTCCATTTTTATAAAGCATTTAAATAACATTTTATTCAGAAAATGTGACCATCAAACGTTCGATGATCATTATCAAACGTTTGATCTTGGAAAGTACAGTCACATTCTCTACAAAGCCTGCACAATGCTCAAAAGGTGTAAGTGCAAACATCAAACGTTCGATGCTTTTATGGAAAGTTCAATGTGTTTTTATCAAACGTTCGCTATCGTTATCAAACATTTGATGAGAAATCCTAGATTCTCTGATATAAATAGATCAAATGTTCGATATCAGATATCAAACATTAGATCATGTCCCAAAATGGATTTCACGTAGGGAATTAGGTTTTAGCCCCATTTTCCTATAAATACCATCCCACCCTTGTGCTAAACACCCCACTTCTTGTCCAAACACTCAAGAAACACATTTTCAAAGGCTTAGAAGAGGATCTTTGGGGGAAAGTTCTCATTTGAAAGAAAGTATCTTCTCCAAAGGTAACATTCGAATCCATACTGCTTTTTTTATGTTGTATTTCATTGTTTTACACAACCTTTAGTCATGTTATGCTTTCAAAGTAATGTCATAATGATGCAAAGGCCTTTATGTTAACTTTCCAAAAGATTTTGATAAAAATGATAACTTTTTGTTTTACCTCTTTAAATGTGTGTTTTCTACGCTCTTTAATGTTATTTGATGTTGTTAGATGATGTTCTAAGCTTAGAAATAGTTATGGTTTGTTCTACGCTCTTTAATGTTTTTTTATGGGCCTGCATCAAACGTTCCACTGTTCTTGATCATACGTTCGATCTTCAAGGATCAAACGTTTGATAATCGTGTCAAACGTTCAATGGTGACCAGAGATGCCAAATTAGAGTTTTTAAGACAAAGAACACATATACTCTACGATTAATAAGAGATTACGTTCTTAGCATATTGTCGGGTTATTTTATAGTTAACGATGAGTTACAAGATGTCTGAAGCATCAAATGGGCAATCGAGGTAAGTTTTTAACTGAGTAAAGAACAACAATTTTTGAAGTGCGATATGTCAGATGACTAAGCACGTTATTCCATATGATCAAGTTTATCATTTTTATGATAAGATGCTAATTGCTTATATATTTTCTTATTTTTGAATAAATGAATAATACTTGCATCGTATGACATGGTTGCACCGTCTTGAATGGAATAATGGCCATGGACTTACCATTATTACGGATTGATTCTATGGTCAAAGAGTTTTATTTTATGAAGAGTGCCTTGGATCCAATGGTTAAGTTTGTAACAGCGCACCATTCTTTGAGTAGGTCTCCAGTTACGGCTTCGGTTGACAGTGTGGGCCACCCGAGGTCGGACTCGGTCGAATTGCTAACATAAGACGGTATGTTTGTGCAATGTTCGGGGCACCGAAATTGTACCATAAGTCCTTTGGACGCACTAACCCTGCTGAGAGAGAGTATTGTCTCGGGTAGACCATATTGTTAACATATGACTATTTATATAGTATTCAAAAAGCATATTTTTGCATTTAAGAATAAGAGTTTAATCGTCAAGATTATGTTCACTCTTTTAAAATTAAATACAACTTTCTAAAGGGCATAATAACTGGGATTAGACCCGTCATTTGTGAAAATATCATATATAATTTATAACTATCTCTTGTTAATTTTATACCTCACATTTTTCAAAATAACTTACTTACTAAGTCAGTTGACTTACCCAGTTACGTCATTCCTGTAAAATACTTCGGTATTTTGCAAATCCTTAGGGATTTGATCAGTTGGGACTCTTACCAAGATTTCAGTATCAAAATAGCAATATTGTATTCAAGTTTGATCTTTTTGATTTAAAGCTCTATGCCTATGTTTAATGATGTCATAATTGTTTATTATGCACTCAAATCAACTATTCCGCTGTATACTTTGATAAAAGTTAAAATTGAGAATTCAGACAATTACCAGTTAATTATTTTGAACGTCCTATGGACATTATACTCAGGGTTAACCTCTTTTCAATGGTTAATCTTATGTATAAGGTGATTCCTAAGCCATTGTTTTACATATTCTCCCTTCACAAAGAGAATAGATATATCTCTGAGTCTTAATCAGATAATTAAGGCTAGGAGGTGAACCATGAATTTAACTACAAGTTAGCTAAAATTCTTGGGGCGTTACAGATGGTATCCGAGAATTGGCTTGACTAATCACATAATTGATATGAGATAGGAGTAACCCAATAGGCTTAAATCTTGATGGGACAGAGCATAGGTGTAATGTTGGCATGGTGTTTGATTGTGGTGCATGTGACGCCCGAGGAATTCAGATCTTTTAAATATATTATTAAACTAAATGATATATGTTAAGGAGACATTACCATTTAGCTATGATAATGGTTTTAGAGACGTTCATTGAGTTTAAGAGATTTCTAGTCAAAACTCTTTAGAATCTCTTTAGAAAATGATCGTTTTCTGACGACCAATCTTATAAGTATCAAAAACTGGGTCAAACGAACTCAGTTTTACTCAAACTGAATCCCGTTATGCTTGTATCGAAACCCTCTACGACATAGTAGATTTTCAATAAAAGTCAATCCGTTGACCTTTTTAAGCATAAAGATGACTATTCATCGCTTACGTGGCACTTTTGACCCGGGCCTTATTTCTAAAATGGAGTTTCACCATTTGGATTTTTATATCCATAAAATTGGGACTCTATTTTTAGTATATAAATGGTTTTTTACTTTGGTTTTGGTGAAATCGGAATTCAAATTCCGAGGCAGTTAACTTTATGGCCTAAAAACCGAGCCTTTAAAACCTCCAACTGTCGAAATTTAGCTTAAAAACTGTTAAAATTTCACTGAGTAGGGCCGGCTCTTGGCTGATTTGGGAGCTTAGGGTGATGACACATGGCAGTAGGAGAAGCTGCTGGAAAGATAGAACAAAAAGACAAAAAAGTCATAAAGTTATCTTGACTTTGAGGGCATTTTGGGTAACTTGCATGAAAGGATGATGTTCCAATGGACCTAGGCTGGTTTGGACGTGGGAGCTGGCTGTCTAGAAGCCTTGGCCTCTCCTATAAATAGGAGATGAGCACTCAGAACCGAAATCACTCCCTTCTTGCACCAAAACAGAAAAATCCCTCCATTCGTCTCACTCTCACCCTCTCACGGCACCTAGGGGGTTTTTGAGCAATTCTTCTCCAAACTGTCCAAAAATTATACACAACCTTGCTTGAGGTGTCCAGAAGCTAACCCAACCTTTAGAAGTCAATTTGGATTCCATTTGAGGTATGAAAGCTTCATTCTCCTCAAATAGCTTCAAAACCGGCTCAATAGAGGGGTGTTGGGGAATTTTTGTGGTTTTTCACAACCTGTTTGCATGGGCTGTGTATGATCACTTAGGAGGGTTCTAAAATCATTTTTTATCATGTTTCCATTGATCTTTGGGCTTTGGAATCATGAGAAAACACCAAGAACTCATCCTACACCCATTCGGCCTCTATGGAGTATTTTTGTAGATTTTTGATGCTAACCTATTTTGTTAATCTTTCTTTGATGATATTTGATTTATCTAACATATATTTGATATATCTAATATGTGTTTGAAGTATGTTTGATTATTGGTTTAGTTCAAGGATCCTAAAGTGCTCAAATGTACTAAAATTGGAAGCAAGCGGAGCTTGTTTTAAAAGAAAATGAAAAAGGTTTAAAATCAACCTATATATTGTTTGTTGGTTGTTATTTTTAATCTTATAGTGGATAACACTCAATCTCATGCCTAAACGTTATGGTGGCCCTGCCCTGCCCTTCGGCGGTATAAGCATGAAGTTGAGTGAAAATTGGCTATAAGAGATTCTTTCAATACTGTACATATAACTCATAATAAGCCCTTACTAATAGTGGGGACGTTTATGCAGTATTACCTCTTGTTTGTTTACATACTTATCTCGAATTATGCTCTTACTTCGGTGGGGTATTCGAGTGCAATATTGGATGATTTACATTATTGTCAACGGGATCCTTATGGCATGTCCTCACTTATGTGAGATTTCATAAGTTAAATGCTTTGAATAAATTATGGACAATATGTGAGAATACTCACAAATATGACTTGTATATATGTATGAGTATACGTATGGATAAAATCAAGTAATGAAAATGAAGTGATGGATAATAATAAAGGCTAAGAGCAAGGATCCTGAAGACTGACCAATTATTATTGATTTGGTCATTGATGTATGTTATTTGTATCCATATTGCTAGGCAGTGGTGGATCACTATTATTCTGCGGGGAAAAGAGTAAGTATGGAAGTACTTACTGAGAAATGATACTGGTTCTAATAAGATAATACTTGCTGATTTATTTATCAACTGTTTGATTATATGTGCATGAATATGATATTGCATATTGTCTTATTCTTATTGTTGTTCCAAAACAGATCATAAAAGACATTGATACATTTTGGGTTCAAGTCCCCAGACTGGTGGTTGGAGTCCCAGTGCTGTAAAGATTATAATAGGTGGGTGAATCCTCAGTCTGGTGGTTGAAGTCCTCAGTACTGCTAGTAAAGTGAGAACGTGGGGTTGGAGTCCCCTATAACTCGTAAACGTGGGGTTGGAGTCCCCTATTAGCCGAAAGGTTGGAGTCCTCTAGAGTGATACATTGCATGAATAACACGGAAATTGCATGATTGTCATTAATAATACATCAATAAACCAGTAACTTTTATACTTATTGAAACAGTGGAACTCACTTGTTTGCCTATGTAAATGTGATGATGTCATGTTTGCATAGACTGTGATGCAGGTAATGAAGGCGGAGACCCCTTCGTTAGCTTTGATGACTATTAGGCACTACTTTGTCGGGATGTGCTATATCCCAGAAGAGACAACATTTTGTTGTATATATGTCTCTTCGTATTTTGTATGTTTTGGTTTTTATTAATTATAGTTTGTAATATATCTAAACAGTGTGATGTTGCAATTGTATGCCGTCTGTGGCATATGTTGCAACTATCTTTTATTTAGTGCATCTGGTATGCACATGTTTGTATTATTAAAACATCTAACGTATTTTAATTCACAAGGTATTTCAGTCAGCTCTATTGTATAATTTAGTTGTTCCCTAGTGTTTTTAAAAGAAAAAAAATATATCCGCTGCGAGACTGATCTCTGAGGTAGTAATGTCACGTGGAAACCGGAGGTTTCTGCTTACGGTTCTATTGCATAGAAACCGGGGCGTTACAGTGCAGGCTAGGTAAATATCCTACCTTGATTGTGATAGTTTAGAACTGTGCTTATTTAATTCTTTGTCCCAGTCACTGGGCTTTGCTGATCAAGCAAATGATTGACCGCCACGGAGTTGAGAAACTCGTACGCGAATGGCCTGAGGAATATGGACCCTATGCGCTGGGGTATAAACCTCCTTCGGCATCTAGGGATATTGAGAATCGCGAGAGATTAGGATCGGAACCTACCCTGAAGAATCTCGAGGTAACACCTCCAAAGAGGAAACACCGCAACGTATCTGTTGAAAGGGATTTTCCACCTATTCCCGGGGCAGCTCACCCACATCTGAGTATGGAAAGGAGACTTCAAATAGCAGCTCACATGAAACGCATTGCCGATGAAGACGTTGCAATGGCACAGGAAGAGATTTGTTTATTGAAGAGCGGGACGCTATGTAAAGGAACACGTCGTCACAAGGCAGCTTTTCTCCTAAGTATTGAGAAGGATCTCAAAGCAATGATCAAGGACGAAGAAGACCCATCCGAGGATGACACCAGTGACAACGAAGGAATTACCAATGCTTAGAATAGCAATTAGATTAGTTAGGATTGCACACAAGCACTATGTAGCTAAGGGTGCATTTTGGGTAGTAGAGCATGCTTATGTTTTAAAGGAACAAGTTAAATTTCCCTTAGTATTTTGAAAGGATTTTTGATACGTGAAAGGAATTTGAAAGGGGATTTCTGAATTTTTTTTTTCTCAAAACAAAAAAGAAATAAATAAATTGACCTAATGGCTGCATCAAACGTTTGAAGCCAGTCATCAAAACGTTCAATGTCAGCCATAAATGCTAGATAACGGTCTTATCAAATGTTTGACGGCAGTCATAAATGCCTGACCTGACATCGTCATCAAATGTTTGATGCGATGATCAAACGTTCAATGAAACCCAGAATTCTATAAGTCTGATTTGAAATGGCTATAATTTTCATCCAAACTTATTTTCTCTCAACCCAAATCTCTCCAAAGTGATTTTCAGCCACTTCTCTTAAGTCTTTGAAGATTTAAGCCCACGTTGAAGCGTATTTAAGGTAAGAATCGAAATTTCAACCCATTATTTTATGTATTTTCATTTTTAATTGTTTAAAAGCATTTTCTTTTGATTTTCATGAGTTAAAGCATGTTAGGATTAGTATAGAGTAATTTTAGGACGGGTAGAATAATTCCAACCAAATCCATTCGGATTTGGGAATTTTATGCCCAAAATTCCAAAAATACCCTTGCCTATTCAGAGTCGGAATTTTTCAACTAAATTTGAATTTATTCTTAACATGTGCTTCTTAGAATTTATTAATCCCCTTTGTACCGGGATTTATTTAAAAAACACAAATTGTTGCCCTTGAAATTTATTTTTGAAACAGCCATTCTGGCACACAAAATTTTCACAAACCTTGAATGTTCAATGGAAAATATTTTGACAAGTGTTTCGTTCAGAAACTCATTCAATCACTACTGTCAAGACCCTTATTAAATCTATAAAGCTATGAAATACCCATAGGGGTAATTTCATAATTTTACAAAATACCAGATGGAATTTTTCCGCCAATATGTTGATTGTACCCTAAAGCGAAAATTTTTCTTTTTTCGCATAAACCTCAACAACTCTGCAATGAAATTTTGTGACCTAGCCTTTATTTTAAAATAAACCACTATATTTTTTTACCCTTTCTATTTCTTTATCTTATTGTTGGAATTTAAGATTTTTAGGAGATAAGATAGAATCACATTTAGATAGAATTTTAATAGATTTTTTGCTGTAATAGGATGATGGCACACACTTTAGGCAATAAGAGGCAAGCTGATACGACCGCAGATACGACTGGTTCTTCATCACGTACCCGACGCTGGGTAGAGACCACCGTGGTCCCTGAGCTACAGGATATCCAGTAGCCACTTGAGGTAGAGATGGCAGACACCTCTACTTTTGGATCTACCCCTACCTAGAGCGTACCTGAGAATACTCGCTTTGACACCCGAAGGTTTGGGGATCTCAAGGCCAAGGGTGAGTATGTTAATCACTACCACGCGCGAGGCTTGCTAGATGAGCATGCAGTTCACTTCATAGATATTGTGAATGAGAGCTCGATGATATTAGAGTGCTTTAATTTCCAGGGATGGACAGATATGCTTACTGTTCTAGGAAAGACTTCGATGCACCTGGTTCGAGAGTTCTATTCAAACCTTGGCGAGTATGGCGACAGATACTTCATGACTTGGCTCCGTGGCCATGAGATTCAAGTGACTACCGACCTCATCATTTCTCCCACCAGCACTTTGAGGGTGCCAGATTCTGCTTACCTATTGTCCTATGATGATCAGTCGTCCCGACAGACCATGATTGAGAGCTTTTACCATGGGGAGTCCCACAACTTGTCCTTGAGCACCACCGGGGGGTTCAAGCTCAGTGATTTGCCCATTGCTCTCAGGTTGACCTATAAGATTCTCAGGAGCCGCGTCCATCCAGTCGACATCAAGGATCCTATTACTTATGAGCAATCCTTGTGCCTCTAGGCCATCTGGGCTTACATACCGATCGACTTTGGCACCCTTGCCATGGTCCTTATGAAGGGTGTTCCCCACCACAGCAAGCCAGTCCTACTCCCCTTTGGTGCATTGATTACCTAGATCGAGGAGTCTTTTGGGATCTCCACAGAGAGGATGACCATGGTGCTGACGAAGCCATCCATTTGTCGGAAGTTTCTCTCCACGAGCGATAGCCACGTCAAAAGGACTCTAGGGATTTTGGTACAGCCCCTTGCCGAGCCAGTCGACCTTACGGGAGGATCGACATCTTCCCAGGCAGCTCTGACAGCTCCAAGCGTGTCACTAGCGGATAGCTGCATACTTGTTACGATCGGAGCAATACGAGGAAATATGTAGGCGCTATGACAGGACATGGAGACTTGCTTCACTACTTTCATGGAGGCCATAAAGGAACTCACTGAGGAGATCAAGGTTGAGCTAGATACTGCCATCACAGAGAAGAAGACCTACCAAGACACGACATAAAAGATCAAGGAGCTCCATGAGAAGATCATCCCGAGGGAGATGGGAGACCCGGCAAACATGGCTGAGTGGTACAACATGTTTCAGGAGTACAGAGTTGGGTCTAGTTGAGTAACAGACGATGGGACTGTATCTTAAGACGTTATAGTATTTTTATATACATTAGTATTTTGTATGGATAATTAGTCATAGGCATGGGCCTATGACTTATTTTGGATGATGTTTGCTTTATTTTAATGTTCTATCTTGGATGTTTATTTTATTGTTTCATAATGTTATTTCTCTTTAAAGTGTTTATCTTTGGATATTTAACTATTTCCTCATGTTGCCAGAATTGCAATTTTATGAAAGACTTATTCAAAGTTTTTAAAAGCCAAATTTCGAGGATGAAATTTTTTTAAGGTTGGGAGGATGTAATGCCCCAAAATATTTAAAAGCTATTTTTTATAATATTTGACAAAAGATTTGATTAAAAACACTCTCTCATTTTTATAAAGCATTTAAATAGCATTTTATTCAAAAAATGTGACTATCAAACGTTCGATAATCATCATCAAACATTCGATCTTGAAAAGTACAGTCACGTTCTCTACAAAACTTGCACAGTGGTCAGAAGGTGTCAGTGCGAACACCAAATGTTCGATGCTTTTATGGACGTTCGATGTGCTTTTATTAAACGTTCGGTATCTTTATCAAACATTTGATGAGGAACCCTAGATTCTCTGACATAAATAGATCAAACATTCGATATCGTATATCAAACGTTCGATCATGTTCCAAAATGAATTTCACGTAGGAAATCAGGTTTTAGCCCCATTTTTCTATAAATTACTACCCTACTCTTGTATTAAACACCTCACTTCTCATCCAAACACTCTAGAAACTCATTTTTAAAGGCTTAAAAGAGGATCTTTTGGGGAAAGTTCTCATTTAAAGGAAACTATCTTCTCCAAAGGTAAGATTCAAATCCATACTCTTATGTATGTTGTATTTCATTGTTTTACACAAGCTTTAGTCATGTTATGCTTTCAAAGTAATGTCATAATGATTCAAAGGCCTTTTATGTTAACTTTTCAAAGATTTTGATAAAAATGATAACTTTGTGTTTTACCTCTTTAAATGAGTGTTTTCTACGTTCTTTAATGTTGTTTGATGTTGTTAGATGATGTTCTAAGCCTAGAAATTATTATGGCTAGGTTTGGTAGGAGTTTTTAGACTTTCATGCATTCTAGGCCTGCATTGAACGTTCCATTGTGCTTGATCAAACGTTCGATCTTCAAGGATCAAATGTTTGATAATTGTGTCAAATGTTCGATGGTGACCAGAAATGTCAAATTAGGGTTTTTAAGACAAAGAACACACATACTCCACAATTAGTAAGAGATTACGTTCTTAGCATGTTCTTGGATTATTTGACAGTTAATGAGGGGTTGCAAGATGTCTGAAGCATCGGATGAGCAATCAATGTAAGTATTTTAACTGAGTAAAGAACAACAATTTTTGAAGTGCGATATGTCAGATGACTGAGCACGTTATTCCATGTGATCAAGTTTATCATTTTTATGATAAGATGCCATTTGCTTATATATTTTTGTATTTTTCAATAAATGAATAATACTTGCATCATATGACATGGTTGCACCGTCTTGAACAGAATAATGGCCATGAGCTTACCATTATTAAGAGTTGATTCTGTGGTCAAAGAATTTTATTTTATGAAAAGGGCCTTGGATCCAATGGTTATGTTTGTGATAGCACACCATTCTTTGAATGGGTCAACAATTAGGACTTTGGTAGAAAGTGTGGGCCAACCGATGTTAGACTCAGTCGGACTGCTAGTATAAGACGATATGTTTGTGCAATGTCCGGGACACTGAAATTGTACTAGAAGTCTTTTGGACACATTAATCCTTCAGAGAGGGGATAATGTCTCAAGTAGACCATATTGTTAACATATGACTATTCATATAGTATTTATGAAACATATTTAAGCATTTAATAATAAGAGTTTAATCGTCGAGATTATGTTCCCTCTTTTAAAATTAAATACCATTTTTGCTAAAGGGCATAATAACAGAGATTAGACCCGCCATTTGTGAAAATATCATGTATAATTTATAACTACCTTTTGTTAATTTTATATCTCACATCTTTCAAAATAACTTGCTTACTAAGTCAACCGACTTACCCAGTTACTTCATTGCTACCAAATACTTTGGTATTTTGTAAAATTTCAGGGATTTGATTAGTTAGGACTCTTACCAAGATTTCGGTATCAGGACAGCAATATTATATTCAGGTTTGATCTTTTAGAGTTAAAGCCCTATGCCCATGTTTATTGACGTTAGAATTGTTATTATGCACTCGGATAAACTATTCCACTGTATACTATGATAAAAGTTAAAATAAAGAATTTAGACAGTTATCAGTTAATTATTTTGAACACCCTATGGACATTATACTTAGGGTTAAATTCTTTTCAATGGTTAATGTTGTGTATAAGGTGATCTTTAAGTCAGTGTTTTACATATTCTCCATTCACAATGAGAATAGAGATATCTTTGAGTCTTAATCAGATAATTAAGGTTGTGAGGTGAACCATGAATTTAACTACAAGTTAGCTAAAATTATTGGGGTGTTACATTAGTAGAATCAATAGTAATTAATAATGACTTGAGGTAGCCTAATATTATTTTAGCCAGATTTATTTTTCCCTTCAAGTCCCTCGCCAAGCAATTGTAAATTAACCAAAGACACGATTATATTTATTTATGAACAGGTTGTTTTAGTTTATTAAAACATGTGCTTATTTGTTAAGCAGGTTGTTTTAATTTATTAAAAACAGAAGCAAACAAAAAAAAAGTGCAGAAATTACTATAGAAAGGTAAATTGGGCTTTGGAATAAAATCCAAGCCAGAGCATAAGGAAAAACACTTCAGCCGGGGAATTAATTCCCTAACCCATGCGTCACTTTAAGTGACACACATGAGGCAATTGATGCATGGGCTAGGGAGTTTTTCCTTGGCCCCATGCGTCATAAGCAGATGGAATACAGACAAGGGTTTTTTCCAAACCCTAGCCACATATCCCCTAGTCCCACATGGTTTATTTTACTCCTCTCTTAGTTTTCAAAGTATATAAATAGTGGTGCATATAACTTTAACAAATCACTCAACTCCAATAATAGTTCTTTTAGCTTTTGTTAAGAACTGAAAGTTTTTCTAAGTTAATTCTTGGAAGAACTAAGTTAAAGTTTCGAAGAGCTCGAAAGAGCCCAGACTCTTAGTTATTTCTAGTCTTTGGTGAGAAGATCTGGAAGTGTTCTCGATGTTCTTAGTGTTCTCCAAATGAGCATGGATTCTTTGTTTATAAAGCCAAGGAGTGACCCTAATCTCCAAGTAATTAATTCTGTTCTTGCTATTTGTTTGGGAAAATTACATTTTCTCCACATGAACTACCACGCATTGTCACTATGCCCCCCATGAATTGTGGTGGTTTGGCCACCCATGTGTTGGGAGGTGGTGGCTAGACAGCTTGGATAGTTTTATTTTATATATTATTATTATTATTATTATTTTAGTTAAATGTCTTTTCAACACCCGAATTTTAAGAACTTTATTTTTTTCTACCTACGTATCATTTTGTATCATAAATTGGACATCATTTATGACTAAATACGAAAATGCTATTTCCGTCAATGAAACTAACAGATATACACGTCAAATCAATAAAGAACTTACACATGTGATATGCATCATAAATAATTAAAAATAGGAAAATAGAAATATTAAAAAACATTTTGAAAAACTAAAACTAAAAAAAAAAAAAAAAAATTGCAGATGGGGTGGCTTAAGCCACCCCTATTTTGGCCAATTTGGGTGGTTCAACCACCCCCAACAACCATTTTGGAGGTGGCCAAACCATCCCCAAGGCCCTTGGAGGTGGCTCGGCCACCCCCGTTTGGCCTGCCAAACGATCATTCTGGGGGTGCCGGAACCCACCCCTAAGGAGCATATTTGGAGTGGTTGAGCCACCCCCTTTTGACCTGGGGGTGGTTTGACCCCCCCCATACATGTTGGGAATTATGCTCTAAAACCCAAGATTGTAATATGTTGACTTTGTAGTTTGTAATAAATAAATGATTATTATTTATTTAATACATATATTTGAGCATATGGCATATTGTCTTTTGTATGATCTTTATGATTGTCCCATACGAAATGTTCGAAGAATGCATTGGATATGGTCTATAGATGTGAGTAAGGTGTTTGTCACACAAGGTTTAAGACCATAAGCCTTGTATTGTAAAATCTTTTGTTCGCAGTCTTGATGGAACTAGAAATTTTATTAACAGAACTGTTACACATCAATTGTGTGATTTACCTTAATCAAGCAAAGTGAATACTTTGGGTTGATGTATAGGTGTATAGGGTGGTATACACTGAATGGACCGAGAGTTATCTTTTCCATCAAAATACTGTCTCTAAGAAAAGATGTCTCTTAGACTATTTATACTTGTGATTCTAAATCATGAGAGAAAGCAAACTCAGATGTCAAGTGTGTTTGTTTTAATACATTGTAGATTGAGACCTTAAATGTGGGTCAACATTATCTGTGTATTGAGTGATCACATATAGCATCATGAGTAGAGTTTTACTCAATAAGGAATCCAAATCCTTTTTTGGAAAGAAGGACAAGAAGTCTCCCATTAAATAGGATTTTATTTAGTATTATTCTCAAGTCTTTCATCAAAGTATTTTGGTAAGGTTAACTCCAAAATATATACCTAGTGGGTGGATACTCACATGAGAGAAAATAATAAGGGAATAGAAATTCGGTACATAAGGATTAAGAGGTAGAGAATATAGTGTGACAGCATCACAGTCCTTATTTGTCTATGGAGGACTTTATGGAGGAATCGAACTTGTAGTAAATGTCAAAGAGAACTATGGCGACCCGATTTCATAACACACACACATACACATATATATATATATATATATTGAAATGAAACCGCATCATCACAGTGGCGTACAAACCATCATTATTGTTGGGGATTATGCCCTAAATTCCAAGTTACTTACATGTTGACATTAAGAATTTGGTTTTTGTTTTATTATGAATGATTATTATTATTCATTGATTAAATAAATGAGCATATGGCATATAAACTTTTGTATGTTCTTTTATGATTCTCCCCATACAAAAAGTCTAGAGAATACATTGTATATGGTCTATGGGTGTGAGCAAAGTTTTTTTTTTTTTGTCACACAAGATCTGAGACCATAACCCTTGTATTCTGAAATTTCTTTTGTTCACAATCATAATGGAACTGACATTCCATCAGGATGACTGTTACGCATCAATTGTGTGATTTACCTTAATCAAGCAAAGTGTATACTTTGGGTTGATGTGTAGGTGTGTAGGGTGGTATACACTGAACGGACCGGGAGTTGTCTTTCCAGAAAAATACTATCCCTAGGAAAAGACAATAACTCTCAAACTTCTTATACTCGTAATTCTAAATCCTGAGAGAAAAACAAACTTAGATGTCAAGTTTTTTTACTTTGATACATCATAGATTGAGGCCTTATCTGTTTGAGGTCAACATTATCTTTTGTATTGGGTGATCATATGTAGCATCGTGAGAAGAGTTTTACTCATTTGGGATCAAAATCCTTTTAAGTGGAAAAGGACAAGAAATCTCCCCTTGAATAAGATTTTATACGAGATTATTACAGTCTCTGGCCATAGCATTTTGGATGGAGAATTCCAAAATAGATTACCTAGTGAATGAAGTATTCACAGGAGAGAAAATAATAAGGATAAGAATCGGATGCTTAAGGAATAAGAGGTAGATAATTTAGTGTGACAGTATCACAGTCTTAATTCGTCTATAAAGGATTTCATGGAGGAATCATACTTACCCATAAGTTAGTTAAAGGGAACTTTATTTATTTAATCAATAATATTTTATGGAGTTCAATTACAATTATGTTGTAGTATTAATTGTAATTAAATAGTGACTTGGGATAGTCAGATACTATTTAAGCCAAAAAATATTATTCCCTTTAGGTCTCTCATCAAGCTATTGTAAATTAATCAAAGATAGACTTTTATTTATTTATTAAGTAGGTTGTTTTAATTTAATAAAACATAGGCTTATTCACTACAAAAAAAAAAAAAAAAAAAAAAAAAAAAGGGGGCCAATTATTGACGGTTTTTTCTTAGACGGTTTAAAAACCGTCTTGAAAAAAAAAATTTCATGACTCTTTTTTTGAAAGCGTCTGAAAATTAATAAATAAAGACAGTGTATTAAAAACCGTCTCAGAATCCTGGACGGTTTAGTGTAATACCCAAGGATTAATTAGGTCGACTAAGAACACTTTGGTGAAAATTGTGATGTTAAGATGGGTCAAATATATTTAGAAGAGTATATTTGATGTTTAATTATATGTTCTTAGTTAAAATGGGTAGTGATTAATTTATAATAAGCTTAAAGAAAAAAATAAATTGTTAGTGTGTTAAAATGAATTTAAGGGTACAAAATAATTGTATTAAAGGGTATATATATATATATCTTGCCTTGATGCTGTTTGATCCAGCATATATATATATATATATGTAATACGTATATATATACATATATATATATATATAGAAAGAGATGCTGTCCAAGACCAGCAATGTGGAAACCAAAAAGGAAAACAAATAAAAGAAAAAGAAGAGATGGAGTTGGACGTCGTCCACATAGAAACAAACAAAAAAAAAAAAAAAAAAAAAAAACAAAAGAAGAGAGTCCAGCAGCAAGAAAAGAACGAAAAAAAAAAGAAAAGAAAAGGAAAAGTTGGAGAAGTGGAAAGGCTCCTTGACGTGAGCTGCTGCATGTATTTCCTTTTGTGCATGTGAGTGAAGTGGTGGCAAGGATTATTAATGGAGAGCTGGTACGTGTAAGTCTAAGAGATTCCAGCCTATGTGCTGTCCAAAAGTCAAAAGAAGAGGAGCAAGTGCTGTCCAGATTTAAGGAAAAGAGGAAGCATGCATACTAACGTGTAGGGCAGTGGAATTTACATGCAGGTGCTGTATCCTTGAGTGGAGTTGTGTGCTGTCAACATTAGTGGGCTGTGCAACGTGTAAGTGCATGGATACCATGGAGAAAAAGTTTGGAAACCAGGAAATAGCCTTAACCGTTCATGCAGGGGCTGTTTTGGCTCTCATTAGAAAACAAAGGAATCAGAAAATTCACTCCTCCCAGCCCATACGTACTGACCTTGTGATAAAAAAAAAAAAATAAAAGACAGAAAAAGAATCACTCCCAGCCCATTGCCGTGTTGTCCTAGTAGTTAGGGAGAAGTGATAAGAAAAAGAAAAAGAAAGGAGGGTGTTGTCCTCAAGCTTTGGTGCTTTTATTTGGGGAGTGCTAGGTATAATTCCTTATCCCTAGTCTATGTCAATTCTTGATACTAGAATTTAATTTATGTAGTTATAATGTCATGTGAGATTATAATATTTTTGATATGCTGTTATAAGCCCGAGTAGCATTATAATATTTTAAGTATATGTCGTTATGCTAAACTTTTAGACGAAGTTTAGGGAAAATAAATAAGTGGTCTAGATATTGGTTTTAAAATAATTGTAGACTAATATATTCTCGCGCGTGGATGTAATTAATTGCAGTGAGTTTTATACACAACAAGAGGAATTTCTAAGCAAGCTACGAGAGGTGAGTATAATTACTCACTGAGAAAAGATACTATTTTTATGCTTTAAAAGATATTATATTCGAGCCAATTGTATGTTATGTTAGTATTTTTATATGATGATATTTTGATGCTTTGAATATGTTTAAAAATGTTTGATGGAATCTGATTATGAAATAATGTTAAAGATTTCATGATTATGAAAGAAAGAAAAAGAGATGTTTATTGCATGAGAAAGTGAAATGTTTTCGAAGGAGTGTAATGCTCCGATGATAGTAAAATGATATGTTTTCGAAGAGGTGATTAGCCCTGATGATAGTAAAGTAAAATGTTCTCGAAGGAGTGTAATGCTCCGATGATAGTAAAGTGAAATGTTTTCGAAGGATTGTATGCTCCGATGATAGTAAAGTGATATGTTTTTGAAGGGAATATACCCTTATAAAAGTGACAGGGGATATGCCCTGATAAAAATGAAAGACGATATGCTCTTATGAAAATAAAAGGGGATATGCCCTTATGAAAATGAAAGGGGATATGCCCTTATGAAAATGAAAAGGGGATATGCCCTTATGAAAGTGACAGGGGATATGCCCTGATGAAAGTGGAAAGGGGATATGCCCTTACGAAAATGAAAAGGGGATATGTCCTTACGAAAATGAAAAGAGGATATGCTCTTATGAAAATAAAAGGGGATATGCCCTTATGAAAGCAAAAGGGGGTCCATGTCCTTAAGAAAGTTTAAAGTTATATTATGAAATGTATGAATGTGGAAGCATGCATGACAAGTTTATGATTTTGAGAAATGTATATGTATGATGTTTTATGGAATTTCATGCTAGATGTATTGGTATGCATAAGAGTCTCAATGGACAAGAACTTATGTATATGTCTAAACCTAGTTGCATATGATGATTTTATGAGTATGACTTAATTATGCCAAAAGTGTTATGTTTCAAATGATTTCTTAACTATGGTGTTTACTTCATCAGCTACGCCATGCTTTATTGAAAGATATTTTATAAACCCAATGTAGCTGTTATTGTAAACTAAGCAGAAAACAAAAGATTGGCTCATTGTGAAAACTTAGTGATTTCTTATACCGCTGAGACCGTGGACTCATATATCCGCCTGGGCGAATGTGTTAACTCCATGATCGCCTCAGAGGATGTTGTTGATGCAGGTACCGTGGATCAGGATGATGATCCTGTGGCTGCGCATTTGGGTTACCATGACTGAGGGCGATGTACGCCTATTGGTATTTTGTTTAGACTCATGTGTAGTCTAGTTTTTGTTGTACATCATGTTGTTGTATATGTAGAAACAGAATGATGTACTTTGGCTATGCCGCATGTGGCATTTTTGATAGCCTTTCTTTTGTTGTATAACAGGTGTTGTAAAACTGTTGTATATAGTTTATGTCAGCTCCAGGTTATGTTACTCTCACAGTGTTATTTATTTAGTTTCCGCTGCAATGTTATGATTACTCTGATGTGATATGCTCATATTATGAGATAATGATGGCTTGTATGCATGTACGCCACTGTGATGATGCGGTTTCATTTCAACTAATATATATGCGTTATGAAATCAGGTCGTCACAGGTTATGGTATCAGAGCAATTTGCTCTTAGGGACTATTGTGAGAGATATGTTGTCTAGATTGTCTAAGTCTAGAGTATAATGTCGGAGCTATAGGAACTTAAAAGCCTAAATAGAAAATAAATTGTTAAGTTAAGCTGGGTCATGCATGGGCAAGTTTAATAAATGCTCATATGTTGTTGACGTTGATGTGGTATTTCGTATGCACTTACATTGTCTAACTAGTTACAATGTGACGGTGCAGAAAAAAAAAATGCCACCAAAAAGAGGACAACGTCCACAACGATTTCGCCGCGATGAGTCGGTGAATAGTGGGGCTAGAGGTGAAGATGCTCCTCCTCCACCTCCACCACCTCCTCCTCCACCGCCTGCAGTGCCAGGAGTAGCTAAACTTGTAGCACAAACAAATCAACTTATTGCCACGGTTTTAGCTCGTCTACCACAGCCTCATGAACAAAGAGAAACGGTTGGCTGCACCTTAGCTAATTTCTTTCGCCATCATTATCCGACATTTAATGGTATAACTGGAGCTATAGCAGCAGATAGTTGGCTCACAGGTATAAAAATGCTTATGCGGACTCTGAAATGCACCAATGAGCAAATGGTTGAATATGCATCCCTCAAACTCTCTGATGAAGCTGCTTATTGGTGGTTATCAAAATATGGTATGTTGATGGCTGAATTGGGTGAAAATGCTCCAATCACTTGGGAGCGATTTGAAAGAGAATTTAACGATCGATTCATTCCAAAAGAGGAAAGGGAAATGAGAGCCCGGGAATTCCTCACCTTAATACAAGGCAATATGACTGTGGAGCTGTATGCTAACAAATTCCTGGAATTGTCAAGGTATGCACCAACCTTATTACCCAATGAAGAAGCCATAATGGAAAGGTTTAAATATGGCCTCAATGCGGGTGTTCGTGATCGCATTGCTTGTCTCAAGATCGCGACATTTACAGAAATGGTAGATACGGCCTCTATTGCTGAAAGGAGTATGAAGGAAGCAACTGCTGAGTATGCTCTAAGGAAACGGTCAGCACCTCAACCCACTTATCCTGCAAAGAAGCAAGCAATGGGTAGCAGTTCTGGTAGTGCTGTCAAGAGAAATTATCCACCATCAAATTTGAGTTCAAAACCTATATGTACAACATGTGGGAGATCACACTTCGGAGAATGCCGAACCGCAACTGGGGGCTGTTTTCGATGTGGCAAGACTGGTCACTATGCTAGTAACTGTCCGATAACTACTGCTGGGGGACAAGGAACTCTTGGTACCAGATTTCAGCACAGACAACCCGCTCAAGCTCGAGTCTACTCACTTACTCCTGCAAATGCTGAAGCTGAAGAAGGCAATGTTGATGTTTNTATGCTCTAAGGAAACGGTCAGCACCTCAACCCACTTATCCTGCAAAGAAGCAAGCAATGGGTAGCAGTTCTGGTAGTGCTGTCAAGAGAAATTATCCACCATCAAATTTGAGTTCAAAACCTATATGTACAACATGTGGGAGATCACACTTCGGAGAATGCCGAACCGCAACTGGGGGCTGTTTTCGATGTGGCAAGACTGGTCACTATGCTAGTAACTGTCCGATAACTACTGCTGGGGGACAAGGAACTCTTGGTACCAGATTTCAGCACAGACAACCCGCTCAAGCTCGAGTCTACTCACTTACTCCTGCAAATGCTGAAGCTGAAGAAGGCAATGTTGATGTTGGCACAGGTACCATTCCTCTTTTTGGTAGCCTGGCTTGCACTTTATTTGATTCGGGTGCAACTCATTCTTTCATATCATCTTTATACGTAAAATTGTGTAAGTTTAGCATGCAACCATTAGAGCAAATCATATCTGTAGTTACACCTGTCAGCGATGCTATCACTTGTAGAAAATATGTAGAAGATCGTCCAATTATTGTAAGAGATAAAACCTTGCCAGTGAAGTTAGCTGTGTTTGAAATGCTTGGATTCGATGTCATACGGGACATGGATTGGCTAGCGAAGTATGGAGAAATGAATGTGAAGAAAGCTTCCAAGAACTGAAACAGAAAGATTTGAATATGAGACAGTGTAGATGATTAGAATTGTTCTACCTTATGTGATAAGTATGACTAACATTGGATTGATTGATTGTTGTCTTGACCTAACAACAATAGAAAAGAGAATGTTCGATGATGAGAGCTTGAGATCTAAGGACGAAAGATGATTTTCAAAGCATATAGGAAGGGCAGAAATTCGTATGTCTTGCTTATGGTAAGCCTTGATTTGGAGAATGCAGAATCACAATTGGAGCATGTGATTGTTGTGGATAGACAAAGTCACCAAGTTGGGAACTATCCCAAGGAAGCGCCAAAGGTAAACGATAGTCAACAAGGCCAAGAGTATATATCTTTGGTATGAATTCATACAGTCATATCAAAAAGAAGACTAAAGTAATGACAGGTGCGATCTTTCAATGATTGAATGTATGTGTTAGTTCTAAATTGTGAGAGGGTTATTATTCTCTGTTGGAGATAAGAACTAGATAGCATTGGTACTCAATTGTTATGGTTAAAGGGTTATTATGAGATACATCCTTAAGGAACATGAGATTGATGAATTAAGAGATTAATGTCTAAGCCTCATTTAATGATAAAACCTATGATCTGTAAAGTATTTTGGAGATAGGTTAGGGTATAATACTTCGGTCGATGTTTCGAGCTCATGATTAGATTATGGTATTGTACAAAACCTGGTAATCAGGTATGAAGATATTAAGATTTGAAGGATGTATAAACAACCTGGTGAGATTTGAGATATAAAAGAATTTGGATTTTCTATCAACCACAATTAGTAATGCAATAAATCACGAGGGAGTAACATGGCTTAGAAGTTCGATGTATACTCAGGAATATGGGTAATAGTTGATAGACTTACTAAGAGTGCTCATTTTGTTCCCTTTAAAATTACTGATTCCATGCAAAAGTTGGCAGAATTGTATATTCGGGAGATTGTCAGGCTGCATGGAGTGCCTGTTTCAATAGTATCTGACCGAGATCCTCGATTTGCTTCGAAATTTTGGAAGAGATTGCAAGAGGCTATGGGAACAAAGTTGAATTTTAGTACAACACACCATCCACAGACTGATGGGCAATCAGAAAGGGCTGTTCGAATTCTTGAGGATATGCTTAGATTATGCGTACTTGATTTCAAAGGCAATTGGATTAAATACCTACCTTTAGTTGAGTTTGCCTATAACAATAGTTTTCAAGCAACTATTGGGATGGCACCTTATGAAGCTCTGTATGGACGCAAATATAGATCACCATTGTATTGGGACCAGAGATAGTGCAAGATACTAAAGACAAGATTGCACTTATTCTAAAAAGAATGTTAACGGCCCAAAGTCGACAAAAGAGTTACACGGATCAACATCGTCGCAAGTTGGAATTTGTAGTTGGCGACCAGGTATTTCTTAAAGTTTCGCCAATGAAAGGTGTAATTCGATTTGGTAAGAAAGGAAAACTAAGCCCAAGATATGTGGGTCCATTTGAAGTAAAGGAAGTGGTAAGGCCAGTAGCATATAGAATTGCATTACCACCAGAATTAGCTGGAGTATACATGACGTGTTTCACGTATCTACACTACGAAAGTGCGTGCATGATCTTTCGCAGGTTATCAGTTATGAGCCTTTACAGATTCAAGAGAACTTAACTTATGAAGAAAGGCCGATTCAAATCTTGGATCGCAAGGGGCAACAGTAAAGAACAAAGACCATTCCACTCGTGAAAGTACTCTGGCGAAACCATGGAATGGAGGAAACTTCATGGGAGCTTGAGCAGGATATGAAGAACAGATATCCAGATCTAATTGTGAATTAAGGTAATAACTCCTTGTTATGATTTTTATATAGTGCATCTAAATTTCGAGGACGAAATTCCAACAAGGAGGGGAGGATGTAATACTTCCAGGATTTAATTAGGCGACTTGGAGCACCTTAATGAAAATTGTGATACTAGAGGGTCAAATATATTAGAAGATATATATTTGATGTTTAATTTTATGTTCTTAGTTTAAATTGGGTAGGTGATTAAGCTTAAAGAAAAAATAAATTTGTGAGTCTTAAAATGGAATTTAAGGGTACAAAAATAATAGTAATCATAAGTGTCTATATACTATATCATTTACCCTTTTAATGCTGTTTGGTACAACACAGTATATAAAAAGAGCCCTTGCCTCCAGAAAGTAATCCCGCGAGCCAGGCCCCAAACACCAAGTAGCTCTAGACAAGGATGGCATGAAATAACGAATACCCCGCTGAAAAGCATGAACATGTCGGATAAGTACAACTAGTTCCAGCTAAAAAAAAAAAAAAAACTAATGATATAGATAAAAGGTAATATAATAATAATAAGTCTAAATTCCACCAAATCAAGCAAAGAAGCACACTAAAAATGCATGATACAACACGTCTTAAATATAACACCAATTCACCACAAAATCAATAACACCAAAAATATTCACTTATAACCCGGATCCCAAACCAATAAGATCTCATATATGAGTCTTCTAGCATTTCACGGTGAATGCTAAGAGCGCATGCTTTAGTATATATATATTCTTGGTCTATAGCCTGCTGTCCAGTACAGCATGCAAGAGCATATTTCACGTAACAAGAAAAGAAGAAATCTGTGGAATATTTACATTGTGATGCAGCTGTAATTTTTTGGCATGCAAGTGTAATATTGTTGGCGTGAATAAATGCTGAGAAAAGCTGCGGCGTGTAAGCCTTAGAATCACTCCACCGCTTCCAGCCTATGTGCCTGGTCCAAAATCAAAAGAAGAGGAGAGGTGCTGTAAGTTTTTGAGTGGAGAAGTCTGATTGCTTGAATGGGTTAACGTGGATTGCAGGCGGTGAGTAGTGCAGATTTTAAGGATGTATATGCTGTGATAAAACGTGTTGGCGCAGTATGCGGTTCGCATGCAAGTGCTGTCCAAATTCTAGCAGGGGAAAAATTTACATGGGCAGCTGTATCTTTGAGTGGGAGAGTGTGGCTGTTCAAAAAAATCAGGTAGTGGAATTTGTGTGCTCTGACATGTTAGGGAGGTGCTGATAGTGTGATGCCAAGGTTACATGCGAAAACAAATTGCGAAACCAACGATCATGCCCTTAACCGTCCATCATGCAGGGGCTGTTTTTGGCTCATTTGAAAACAAAAGAAACAGCAATATTGAGGAATTCCTCTCAGCCATTGCCGTGCAGTAAAATAGAATTGGAAACCGATTGTGAGAAAACTGTCCAGCCTGTGGTCACGAATTACTACCTTCTATAGTAGCAATTAAAACCAACCCTCGCGGAACACTCGCTCATCGCGGTGGCTTATTTGACCCTAATCAGAAGAAAATAACCCACCTTACCTCTCACGCTCCTCTATGCCCGGCACGAGCCGATAGAAAACCAGAGAACAACCGTGCACCTGACCATGCGTGCTAAGCGATAGTCTGAAGCGGAAAAGAGACAAAAAAGTGGTTGATCCTCCGCTCCACAGCGTGACGCTACAGCTAGGCTAACTTTGGGTGAAGGAGGCCGTAGTCTTTCAATAGTCCTAAAATGTCACATAAGAGATAAATCCTCTAAGAAGGAAGTTGAATCGTCATCGTTATAATAATACAAGCTTTAGGCTATAGACAATTTTGAAAAATTATCTGTAAGTAAGAAAAATAAATAGAGTAAAAATGCACATAACACTGCGAGTTGATGTCAGCAGAATCTAAACCTCTATTCATGATGGCAGCCTATGCTGACCGGAAAGTCATACCAGACTGAAGCACACACCAAAATGACCCAACGAGATCAGTAGCATTAATAATGTTATTGTGATGATAGAAATGAGAGTACGTATTCTAGCGAGTTGAAGATCAATTATTGAGACAAAAAGTACAACTGATATTAGAGAAAGATATAAAAATAATCCGGTAGGTTCTCTTAATTAATAGATAGAAATACTTAGCCGTATTAAATAAGAAGAATAGTGAATAGTTGGATCATTCTTAATCCTACCATCAAACAATGCATGGAAATTTGAATATGATGGCATATTATTACAATCCTATCAGCATGCTCCACACAACATCCAGAAAGATGTGCAGAGGCAAATAATAAGCTGCCTTATAGATCCTAGCAATCAAGTGAAATGTGTTAAAAGAGAAAACATAAAAAACAGGAGCCGAATGAGATACGCTAAATGGTTAAAAAAAATGAAGACATATCGTAAGCACGTAGCGATGGTACAACGATGAATGGCAACTCACTTTCAGAAGACAAAAGGTGACGGCAAGATGATACAATTTCTAACTTGACAAAGTGTCGATGAGGGATTACAAAGAAGCGCAATCTCTCAAGAGGAATATAGGTACTGCAAGAAGACGTCGTAAGCGAAGAGAAAGAAAGAGCCTAAGAGCAGAGAGCGCGAAAATGATCTTAGAGGTGATATATAATTACTATCCACTATATAAGATAACAGAGCAGATAAGTAAACGCTCATCACATCTTATAATCGAATGCTTTAAACAGACTAATACCGCCGCATCAAAATTTAGTCGCGAGTCTATTAGCCAATAGCTACTATGAGTAGGATCTTCCCAAACAATCCGCTTCAGAAGCAGGCACAACCCCTTATGCATAAAGCATGCAAAAAGTGACCAAACCACACGAAATAGCGGCTATTCAAATAGTTTGACCCAGACGACGAATGCTTATGTAGCTATAATATAGATAATCATGTTGGTAGAATGACTTTCAAAATATGCGCGAGGTTCTCAAAATGTGTTTGATGCGAAGATCTGATATAATAGACTGGATGTTAAAGATTTCAAGAGAGATGAAGAATAGAAAAATAGTAGGTTGTGCCAGGCATTGCGCCCAACGCCATAGCGGCGCGAGAGCGAGCGCACCCCACCACTATTCCATTACCGCCATAAAACATCTCAGAGGAAGGGCTCCGAGGAGAGCGAAGTTATGACAAGAAAGAGGCGCCAAGACACAAGAGCGGTACAATCTGGACTCCTGAATGGTGAAATGAATCAACCCACATTAATGCTAACTATAAAGCCCTTAATGTATTATATGCGCATGGAAAACGTTTTAATTACTCTTATAAAAAATAATATTCTATTGTCACTACTCGCTGTATGGAAAACATTTTGGAGCCCACTCACTCATAGATGAATCCTCACGAAAGTGCTCCATCCAAAAATAATATAAATTGATGCAAACTCACATAACAGTAAACATTAGATTAATCATTTATTTCATAGAAATTGCTAACAGACGTCCATACTATGACGACCGCATAGCCTCCACATGAATTAGTGGATGTAGCCCCAACTAGACGTCCGCTAACAGACGGTTCTAGTTTACCCTCGATAGCTATGATTTTTCAATAAGCTATTGAGGAACCGAACTCAAAACACATACTATATCTATACTAGTATTGTTGTGTATCGTGCCGTACAAAGATGATGTACCATGTATACAGACTTGACACTCTGATCTCCGATAATCACTCAGAAGTGAAATATTTCAGATAGGAGAGTTAATGCTACTGGTGCCTTGAGTGAATGTCACACATTGGTAGAGGTGACTAGCCCAAACCAGTGATATGTTTTTTGAAGGGGTATTGCCCTTATATTAACAGTGACACGGGAAATGAAGAGGAGTTTCTATATAGCAACCAATCCTGATTACTAAGATAGTGTGGATAACCCCGGTCGAAGTGGCTCGGGAGGATATGCCCTGATGAAAGTGAAAAGGGGATATACCCTTACGAAAATGAAAAGGGGATATGCCCTTACGAAAATGAAAAGAGGATATGCTCTTATGAAAATGAAAGGGGATATGCCCTTATGAAAGCAAAAGGGGGTCCATGCCCTTAAGAAAGTTTAAAGTTATATTATGAAATGTATGAATGTGGAAGCATGCATGACAAGTTTATGATTTTGAGAAATGTATATGTATGATGTTTTATGGAATTTCATACTAGATGTATTGGTATGCATAAGAGTCTCAATGGACAAGAACTTATATATATGTCTACACCTAGTTGCATATGATGATTTTATGAGTATGACTTAATTATGCCAAAAGTGTTATGTTTCAAATGATTTCTTAACTATGGTGTTTACTTCATCAGCTACGCCATGCTTTATTGAAAGATATTTTATAAACCCAATGTAGCTGTTATTGTAAACTAAGTAGAAAACAAAAGATTGGCTCATTGTGAAAACTTAGTGATTTCTTATACCGCTGAGACCGTGGACTCATATATCCGCCTGGGCGAATGTGGTTAACTCCATGATCGCCTCAGAGGATGTTGTTGATGCAGGTACCGTGGATCAGGATGACGATCCTGTGGCTGCGCATTTGGGTTACCATGACTGAGGGCGATGTACGCCTATTGGTATTTTGTTTAGACTCATGTGTTGTCTAGTTTTTGTTGTACATCATTTGTTGTATATGTAGAAACAGAATGATGTACTTTGGCTATGCCGCATGTGGCATTTTTGATAGCCTTTCTTTTGTTGTATAACAAGGTGTTGTAAAACTGTTGTATATAGTTTATGTCCAGCTCCAGGTTATGTTACTCTCACAGTGTTAGTTATTTAGTTTCCGCTGCAATGTTATGATTACTCTGATGTGATATGCTCATATTATGAGATAATGATGGCTTGTATGCATGTACGCCACTGTGATGATGCGGTTTCATTTCAAATATATATATGCGTTATGAAATCAGGTCGTCACAGGTTATGGTATCAGAGCAATTTGCTCTTAGGGACTATTGTGAGAGATATGTTGTCTAGATTGTCTAAGTCTAGAGTATAATGTCGGAGCTATAGGAACTTAAAAGCCTAAATAGAAAATAAATGGTTAAGTTAAGCTGGGTCGTGCATGGGCAAGTTTAATAAATGCTCATATGTTGTTGACGTTGATGTGGTATTTCGTATGCACTTACATTGTCTAACTAGTTACAATGTGACGGTGCAGAAAAAAAAAATGCCACCAAAAAGAGGACAACGTCCACAACGATTTCGCCGCGATGAGTCGGTGAATAGTGGGGCTAGAGGTGAAGATGCTCCTCCTCCACCTCCACCACCTCCTCCTCCACCGCCTGTAGTGCCGGGAGTAGCTAAACTTGTAGCACAAACAAATCAATTTATTGCCACGGTTTTAGCTCGTCTACCACAGCCTCATGAACAAAGAGAAACGGTTGGCTGCACCTCAGCTAATTTCTTTCGCCATCATTATCCGACATTTAATGGTATAACTGGAGCTATAGCAGCAGATAGTTGGCTCACAGGTATAAAAATGCTTATGCGGACTCTGAAATGCACCAATGAGCAAATGGTTGAATATGCATCCCTCAAACTCTCTGATGAAGCTGCTTATTGGTGGTTATCAAAATATGGTATGTTGATGGCTGAATTGGGTGAAAATGCTCCAATCACTTGGGAGCGATTTGAAAGAGAATTTAACGATCGATTCATTCCAAAAGAGCAAAGGGAAATGAGAGCCCGGGAATTCCTCACCTTAGTACAAGGCAATATGACTGTGGAGCTGTATGCTAACAAATTCCTGGAATTGTCAAGGTATGCACCAACCTTATTACCCAATGAAGAAGCCAGAATGGAGAGGTTTAAATATGGCCTCAATGCGGGTGTTCGTGATCGCATTGCTTGTCTCAAGATCGCGACATTTACAGAAATGGTAGATACGTCCTCTATTGCTGAAAGGAGTATGAAGGAAGCAACTGCTGAGTATGCTCTAAGGAAACGGTCAGCACCTCAACCCACTTATCCTGCAAAGAAGCAAGCAATGGGTAGCAGTTCTGGTAATGCTGTCAAGAGAAATTATCCACCATCAAATTTGAGTTCAAAACCTATATGTACAACATGGGGGATATCACACTTCGGAGAATGCCGAACCGCAACTGGGGGCTGTTTTCGATGTGGCAAGACTGGTCACTATGCTAGTAAAATCAACCTATATATTGTTTGATTAGTTGTCATTTTTATCTTGTTATTAACTCTCAACTTCTTGTCTAAATACTATGGTGGCTCTGCCCTTCGGTGTATAGACATGAGGTTTTATAAATCATTTTTATCTTGTTATTAACTCTCAACTTCTTGTCTAAATACTATGGTGGCTCTGCCCTTCGGTGTATAGACATGAGGTTTATTATGATATGGTTGTTATTTTTAATCTTATAGTAAATAACACTCAATCTCATGTCTAAACGTTATGGTTGCCTTGCCCTTCAACGGTATAAGCTTGAAGTTGAGTGAAAATTGGCTATAAGAGATTCTTTCAATACTGTACATATAACTCATAATAAGCCCTTATTGATAGTGGGGACGTTTATGCAGTATTACCTCTTGTTTGTTTAAATACTCATCTCGAATTATGCTCTTACTTTGGTGGGGTATTCGAGTGCAATATTGGATAATTTACATTATTGTCAACGGGATCCTTATGGCATGTCCTCACTTATGTGGGATTTCATAAGTTAAATGCTTTGAATAAATTATGGACAATATGTGAGAATACTCACAAATATGACTTGTATATATGTATGAGTATACTTATGGATAAAATCAAGTAATGAAAATGAAGTGATGGATAATAATAAAGGCTAAGAGCAAGGATCCTGAAAACTGACCAATTATTTTTGATTGGTTACTAATGCATGTTATTTGTATCCATATTGCTAGGCAGTGGTGGATTACTATTATTCATTGGGAAAAAGAGTAAGTATGGAAGTACTTACTGGGGCTGACGCTGTTTTCTTTTATATTCAGTATTGCTTTCTCCATATGCATGTATTATAAACTGCTCTAATATTACAACTACATATTCTGTGAATTGGTAATGATGTGACATTTAACTGGTCGGTAGCAGGGGTGTGAGGGCTGATCCAGTGGACCTCGGGTCCCTAAATCTGGTAATAAAAACTAACGCTGGAATGTCGGTTCCAGGTGCAAACCAGTAATTTGTTTAAGTGGGGGAGGTAACATTCGCTAATCTGGGGTTGGCCCATTATGAGCTGAGTGTAATTTCATGCTGCATTAAGACTAAACAAAGCTTTCCCAACGATGCATGAAAACCCATTCATTATATTCGTCATATGCTTGTTCAATAATTCAATTACTTGTTTATATTGGGATGTAGTAGACTCACTTGTTTGCCTATGTAAATATGATGATGTCATGTTTACATAGACTGTGATGCAAGAAGCGAAGGTGGAGACCCCTTTATTAGCTTTGATGACTATTAGGCACTACTTTGTCAGGATGAGCTATATCCCGGAAGAGACAACATTTTGTTATACATATGTCTCTTCGTATTTTGTATGTTTTGGTTTTTATTATTTATAGTTTGTATTATACTTAAACAGCGTGATGTTGCAACTGTATGCCGTCTGTGGCATATGCTGCAACTATCTTTTATTTGATGCATCTAGTATGCACCTGTTTGTAATGCTTAAACATCTATCGTATTTTTAATTCACGAGGTATTTCAATCATCTCTATTGTGTAATGTAGTTGTTCCCTAGTGTTTTTAAAAGAAAAAAATATTTCCGCTGCGAGACTGATCTCTGAGGTAGTAATGTCATGTGGAAACCAGAGGTTTCTGCTTACGGTTTTATTGATCTAAAACTGGGGCATTACAACGCACGCGTAAATTAAACCCTCCTCCCTCATGTATAATTTTCCCTCAGCTCACTATCTGTTTCTCTCTCTCTTCAATATTCTAGATCTCTCTTCAATATTCAGATCTAGAACGAGCCGGCGCTAGCAGCCCTCATCAACGAAAAATATCTCTCTCTGGAACGGTTTTGGACCAAAGAGCTTTCACGATCTCTCTCTCTGGAACAGTAAGTCTCACTCATCTCTCACTTTGTCTCTCTTTCTCTCTATCCTCCAATTTCTTTTTACAAGTCCAATTTAGTCTCAGATCCTTTTCTTTTTCTTCTGTACAAGGAAACGAAGCTAATACTTGTTGGAATTTTTGAGAGAGAGAGAATGTTTAACGGAATGATGGATTCGGAGATGATGAGGCTGGCTCAGGAGCAGATGAGTCGGATGTCACCCGCCGAGTTGGCTCGGATCCAACAATAGGTTCGCTTTCTTTGTGATTTAACTTTTTTAATTCAGTTTTAAATTTTGTGATTAGTAGATTGTTGTTTGATGTATAATATAATATATTCGATTCGCGATGGTTTAGGAGAATCTATGAATTGTTCTGGATTATAAAGTATGACCTATAATCTTCATCTCATTTTTTAATAATTTTGTTTCAATTATTTTTTTTTTCTTTTGCGGACTTGATTAGGGTATATGGTGGATTAGTATCTTATTTGACTAATTTGGGGAGATTTTTTTTATAATTGTAATTTTTTTTTTTTTGTCTGGCTGGGGAGATTCATGGACGGTTTTGCCCAAAACCGTCCATGAATCATGGATGGTTTTGGACAAAACCATCCAGGATTCATGGACGGTTGGATTCAAAACCATCCAGGATTCCTAGACGGTTTTGCGCCAAACCGTCCAGGATCCTTTCCAGACGGTTTTGGATAAAACCGTCTATATCCCTGGACGGTTTAGTCATAACCGTCCAGAAATGACATTCTCGACACCTAATTCTGGACGGTTTTTGACTGTCCAGAGCTGGCTAATTTTTTGTAGTGATTTATTTATTAAGCGGGTTGTTTTAATTTATTAAAACATTGGCTTAATTAGTTGGCAAGTTATTTTAATTAATTAAGACATGAGCTTATTTAATATAAGTAGGTTGTTTTAATTTATTAAAGTATGGGCCGAAGGAAAATTGTATAGAGAGGCAAGCGGGTAACTGGGCTTAAGGTAAAACCCAAGTCCGCTACAGTTAGTAGTGGACGCATTGGCCAGGGGAATATTCCCCTGGCCCATGTGTGATTTTATAAGTGTGCTAGGGTTTTTAAACCTTAGCCTCCTAACTTCTATACATTAGTCGCACATTGCTAAGTTTACTCCTCTCTTAGTTTTTTAAATGATATAAATAGAGGTTCCTATAGATATAGCAAATCACTCAAACTCCAATAACTATTCTTTAGCCTTTGCTAAGAATTAAAAGTTCTATTGAGTTAATTCTCAAAGGAACAAAGTTTAAAATTTGAAGAGCTAGAAAGAGCCCACACTCTTGGTTATTTCTAGTTATTGGTGAGAAGATTTGTTGGTATTCTTGGAGGTGTTCTTGGTATTCTTGATGTTCTTGGAGTAGCATGGATTCGTTGCTCAAAAGCCAAGGCATGACCCTAATTTGCAAGTAAGTAATTTTATGTTCTCGGTAGTTTAATTTTAAATAGCATTGTTCTTTGCATGCTCTTCTAGAGTTGATCTTGGTTAGGGAATAAATTATTTTTCCATTGCGCAATATCTATGATTTGCATGTTTATTCTCAACAATTATGTTATAATATGAGTATATCACATCAAAGTAATCATAACATTGCAGCGGAAACTAAATAAACAATACTGTGAGAGTAACATAACATAAGGAGCTAACATAAACTATATATAACAAATTTACAACATAAGTACTATACATTAAAAACGACCATCAAAATGAGCCACATACGGCTTACCCAAAATACATTAAGCTGTTTACATATACATACATTGATGTACATCAAAAGCTAGACTGAACATGAGTCTATACAAAATACCAATAGGCGTACATCACCCTCAATCATAATAACCCAAATATGCAGCCACTTAGTTATCATCCTGATCCTTAGTACCTATAACAACAACATCATCTGAAGTGATCATAGAGTTAACCACATTCGCCCAAATAGATATATGAGTCCACGGTCTTAGCAGTATAAGAAATCACTAAGTTTTCACAATGAGCCAATCTTTTTCTTTCTACTTACAATAATAGCTACCATTTAATTTACAAAACATCTTACATCAAAAACATGGTGTAGTTGATGAAATCATTTGAAACGTAATACATAGCTATGAATATATACATGTGCCCTAAGTTAATCAGTCACACATACATATAAACGCATCTATACATAACTTTTACACATATGCCTCAATTATACAAATACTCATGTATTCTGTTCAATTTTGTCACATTCTACATATATATTATATAATTAAGTCATACTCATGAAATCATCTTATGCAAACCAGCTGTAAACATATACATATGTGCTATCTCATTCAACCTCATATGCATACTAATACATCTAGCATGAAATTTCATAAAACATAATATATATACATATCATCAAAACATAACCGTGCAATGCATGCTTTCACATTCTTACATTTCATTCCTTTATTTTCATTACTCTGGCGACTCGTCCTCGATGGCTTTCTCATGGATCCATCGTATTACATTCATAACATTCACATCTTTCAAGCACCGAGGGCTTGCCCTCCGAGAATTGTCTCAAACTGATGCTGGAAATTATAGCATAACATTTAAATCCTTTCAGCACCGAGGGCTCGCCCTCCGAGAATTGTCTCGAATTGATGCTGTGGACTATAACATAACATTTACATAATTTTTAGCACCGAGGGCTTGCCCTCCGAGAATTGTCTCAAACTGATGCTGAAGAGTCATCCCAATTTATTTAATCTCTTATGAATTTCCTCACACATATCCATGCTCATGCTATAAAATATCTCATTTTCTTTCTTTTATGATCATGCTTCATTTAACATCTTTTCCTAAATCATATTTCATCAAACATTTTGTAACATAATTCAAGGCATCAAGATATCATCATATAAACATTAAGATATACTCACAATGTTCCGCTCGATGCTTAACAATTGACACCAATGATAGGTCTTAATCACACAAATCTGTAATACATCATTGGATGTAATCATAAGGCATAACTCATAGCTCAAAACATACTTCTATACACCAATGAATGTTTATAACCTCATAAACACATAACCCAATTGAGCCCATAACATATACGGAACTCAAAAGATAATTTAAATGCTAAGAAAGTTAACCCAAAAAGAATCTCTAGGATTAACTTATAAAACTTTAAACAAAACCCAACTAACTTAACTAACTTGAATACTTACCTCAAAGGTACAAAGCCCGGTCTTTGGAACTTCGATCCAACACTCAAACTCCACAAATATGACAAATTCCTAGACAAATAATCAAGATTAAGCAACATGCATAAGGTGTATAGCTCAATCTTAAGAAAGTAGACATTGTTTTGAGAATTTACCTTAAACGATCGGTGGAAACGACGATCTAACACCAAGGAACGCGTTGCCGGTGTTAGAAAATGCAATCCAAGCCTCAAAATATTGTTCTTTTAAGGTTTGGAGTAAACCCTAGGAGAGAGGAAAGAGCTCCAGGTTGTTCTAGGTCAGAAAAAAGAGAAATGAGCTGGAAAAACGCAACTCAAACTATTTATACTTGGCATACTGTTCATCACCGTCTAGACCGAATATGTACCGAATATTTATATTATTCTTATTTTTTAGCTTTTAATTTCTATATTTTTTATTTGAGGGCATTTCTGTCCTTTTATTAAATTTAATGTTTAAAAAGAGAATATTCCATTTGATTTAACGAGATTCCCTAATAGCGGAGGCAAAAGGTAAGAAAATGGTAGTCATAGAGGTCATCTGGTCAGAGTGTCAATTCATGGGGGCATAGTAACAATGCGTAGTAGTTAATGGGGGGAAAGTAATTACCCCTATTTCTTTTTATGCTTGTTTTTTGTAATTTGAACACAATTTTCATGTAACTAACCTTTTATTTACTTAACTGGAAGCATGTGTTTCCATGTGCTTCACTTTGCACTTTATTTGTTAAACTGCATTTCAAAGTTATAGAATCATTTGGTTTCACATTCAATTGAAGGATTCTTAGAGCAATGTACAAGACCCAGACTTGTTGTACAACGCAGTTTTTGATTGTCTCTTGTTTCAAATAAAGTTATTTTATTTCAAGTATTATAAATCATGGATGCTTTTCTACAAGATTTCATATTGTTGTGTATTTGAATTTTCAAGTTATGTTGGTGTTGGGGATTATGCCATAAATCCTATGTTGTAATACATTGACATTATAGTTTGTTATGAATAAAAGTTTATTTATCAATTGATTAAATATTTTAAAGCGTATAGCATATAATCTTTGTATGATCCTTATGATTATCCCATGCAAAGGGTCCGAAAAATACATTGAATATGGACTATGGGTGTGAGCAATGGTCTTTGCCACAGAAGGTCTTAGTTTGTGATCCTTCCATTCTGAAATGTATTTTGTTTGTAGTCGGCATTGGAATTGGGCATTCCATTGGCAAGACTAATACACATCAATTTAATTGATTTACCTTAATCAAGCGACAATGATTCTTCGGGTTAATGTGTAGGTGTATAAAGTGGTATACATTGAACTGACCATGAGTTGTTTTTCCATAAAAATACTTTCATTGGGAAAAAACAATAACTTTCAGACTACTTATACCAATGATTCTAAATCCTGAGAGAAAGTAGACTCAAATATCAAGGGGAGGTCACTTTGATATATCAAAGAGTGAAACCTTAAATGTAGACAACATCCTCTATACATTGGGTGATTACATGTAGCATTGTGAGGGAAGCTTTGCTCTATAGGGAATCAAAGTCTTTTTACTTTATTTTAAATGATAGGAAATTTCCCCTTGAATAGGATTTTAAAGGTTATTATTTTCAGTCTCTGATCGGAGCACTTTGGTAAGGAGAATCCCAAAATATATATATGATTTGTGAAATGAGTATTCACAGTTGAAGAATAATAAAGGTAAAATCTGGCACTTAAGGAATAAGATGTCACGCTCGGCTGAGTACTAACCAAACCATGGTAGACTCGTGACGTCTCCCCAGACTCATTTATTAAGTAAACAAGTCCGAAGGGATCTATCTAACATACACAACGGAAGAATTAGAACTCATTGCAAGATAACTGACTAAATAAATCCATAATCCAATATCAATTAAAATACTATTTGGAACAAAACTATATCATCCCAATGTAAACTTAAACCAAACTAATACAATCTCCATAGTAACAGAGTCTCCAAAAGTAAACATAATCTCAGGGATGAATCTTAAGCAAGTAAGTAAGATAGATGATCTCAATCAACTCGACTCGTTCTTCCTCACTTAAATCCCAACTAGTCTTCATGAAATCCAAATCATCACCTAAAACCTCAAAGATGATCCAGATTAAATCCTCCACACGAGCATATCTCCCGACCAGAGCTACCATCTAAAGGTTTCTGACTATTTGTGAAACACAAAGTGTCTCACAAGTGAAAAGGAAACAAAGATCAAGTGTAAGTCCACCACTTAGTGAGATTAAAGCACTATTGTCCAAATATTCACTTAATTAATAGGCTTATATTTGTACGTTTTACTCGCAAATGCACAAGATCAAAACGATAGTATAGAGAGTAAGTACGAGATCATTCCCACGAGAATTGGTTGAAATTATGCTTAAAGGGAGTTTCTTAAATAGACGTCTTGATTGAAACGAACTAAAATAACATAATTCAAATAATTAGAAGATGAAGTAGGACTTCGATATCCACAGCTAATCATACTCAATTAAGATAAACAACATGTACAATGCTACAACCATATCAAGATACTCAATGTTTACCAACCTAAGAGCATAACATCTACTCCTTAAGCTATTAATCTCCTTAAGCAACGAATTAGGCACGGCATCTACTGCAATTCTTTTCTTTCTCAAAGGATTTAGCATGGTATCTACTAAGTTGTTCTTCAAGAAAGCATGAAACTATAGAGATCGATAAACACATGAAGCCTAAAACATGGTATCTACTTCGGTTTTCCATATTTATCAATCCAAGAACCTGTGATGGGGTTCTTTTGTCACTCTAATAGGCCCATGACTCAGTCATCCAAATTGACCTAAATAACAAATCCATGCCACATGCATATGATGATCAAACACATTCATGTGAGGAATTCAATAAAATCGAAAATAATCAATTTAACCATCAAGACATAAATTGTAGCAAGGCATATTGAAATCTTAAAGAGACATGGTTAGGGCTTCAATCAATCCCTAATTAAAGTATTAGCTACACATAATTTGGATGAAAATCATTCTCATAAGAAAATACTAAAGAAAAAGAAAGAAAAAGGAAAAACTAAGAAAAACCCTTCTCTAATGCAACTCTGATTCTTCTCTAAAGCTTGTGTGTTTGATTTGGACGAATTAGGAGAGTATTTATAGAGTTTGGAACAACCCTAATCGATTTCGTGTAGTGCACATCTCCAATTCCAACTTGGACTAGGTTTAGAGTCTTTCCAAAACAAGGTCTGCCAACTTCATTGTTATAGCACACGAGGGCGCTCGATCACCCTAGAATGGTGCTTGAGCACAGATGCACTCGAGCATATTCCTCTAGTGATGCACTCGAGCTTCAGTAAATTGAGCTCGAGCCACTTCTACTTCAGCTTCTCAATAGAATACGTTTTAAACTTGGAACTTTGATAGAAGTGATTTCTTTTCTCTTATACCCTAAAAAATAAGGGAAAACACCAAAAAAAAAAAAAAAAACACAAAATATCATATTAAAATGAAACTAAGAGATTAACAAATGTAAATTAAAGGGCTTAAATGTGTAACATTTAGCACTTATCAAGCACATGGGAACAGTTATATAAAATGTGTGAACTCATAGGTTTGTAAAAGGTTTCTACTTATCAAGATTATATCATCGTGTAAGATAGTTAAAACATTTGAAAGATATGCAATGCAATACATACATAAAATACATGAATAAAGTGATCATTTCATCATACCTTAACTCTATATGGTCTACTTGGGCCCTACCCTTGATAAGCCTTGAATGTTATGCATTCAAGCCCCTTAACTCGCATTTGTTAAACCTTAGTCATTGTGTAATATAACTTTTTGTCGTGTTTTTGTGTTAGTTAGTGCTTTCAGGTCTTATGGTGAATGGGTACTCTACATCACCGATTTCCTCAAATTATGCTGATGGACTCAACTTGGCTCGAGCGACATCATCATTTGGCTCGAGCTAAATATACTCAACTTGGCTCGAGCGACATCATCATATGGCTCGAGCGAAGATGTCCCCACATGGCTCGAGCGAACTCATAACTTAGCTCGAGCGAAATCGGTCGCACCAGAATCAGATTTGAGATCTGCACTCGATTTGGGGAGAGATATGTTCCTAAAGATGGGGTCAAACACGGATTCACCTCTGAGATCCCTCAAAGGATGGTTTTGACTCCATATCCTCGCAATGAGGGATTGAGAAGACTAAATCCCTTAGTTTAAGGGATTGGATGGTGATTTTTAGGGATTGAAAGGTGGATTCAAATAGATGTTGGACCTCTCATCCAAAGGGTCGATTTTCTGAGTAGCAAGCACGAATTAGGGTTCTTGGTTCTGGGGAATTTTGGCCAGCAGCTCATAACACTCAAGGAATGGATTTCTCTAATGCAATAGAGAGTTCCATATCCTCCATGAGTAGCTAAATTCTTTTTCATAGGGTTTGATGTAGCCCTTTCCAAGTCCATGGTTTGATTGTAATCATTTTGGGATTTTTATTATATGTTTGATGATTGTTTAGCTTAGAGGTTTGCAAAACAATTGTAATTGATTCAATGTTTATACTCATTTTTGATAAAAACTCCATCTTGTCTATAAGAGGTTTCTTAGTCTTGAATGAAATCGACATTCTTATTTTCTGTGATTATAGGAATGATAGCTATGCAATGATATTCTTGGACATAAAATCAAGAGGTTTAGATAGGCCATGCTTAGGGAAGATGATCCGTACTACATCTTAGATTAGTGTAATGTAGGTAGACGGATCATGCCAACCGAAGATGGGTTATACTCATTTCTTGATAATGTGTATGCTCATTAGAAGGTTTTATAGGCCATACCTAGGGAAGATGGATTGTACCACAACTAGAGTTTAGGTGGACGATCCGTGCTAACCGAAGATGGGTTATCATCACCTTTTAACTAAAGTACTTTCTTGTCGATGTCGTCATATGGTTGACACCCATTATGCGCATCATATCACACATATAGTAAGAATCCCATATGAATATAATCTGCCATTGGTATGAGGTTTGTGGTGAAATCATTTCCCTATGTTTCTTCTCTTTTATTTCATTACGTGTTTAAGCTTTAATTTAGTTTTCAAAACCAACCAAAAATCGTTTTCTGAATTAGATTAGAGTATATTCTGGAAACTTAATAAGCATCCGACCAACAAACAGTCCTTGAGGTTCGACACCCTCCACATAGCCCTATCCTATAAGGATTCGTCCTATTGCGAGTGGTATTTTTATAATTGATCCGAAAAATCCACATCACCCCTTCCTGCTTGGGTTTGTGCATTCTCATTAGAACATCTAGTACAATATCGATGCCTCAGATATTGCACAACACACAGTCTAATACTAGCAATCCGACAAAGTTTAACTTCGGGTGGCCTACTATAACGTCCCCAAAAGTATTAATCAAACCATGGTAGACTTGTGGTGCCTACCAAGACTCATTTACTAAGTAAACAAGTTTGAAAGGATCTATCTAACATACACAGCAGAATATTATAACTCATTGCAAGATATCTAACTAGATAAATCCTTAAATCTTATATCAATAAATGACATATCATCTAGAATAAAACTAAGTCATATCAAAATTTTAGGTTAAACAAATACATCTCCAATTAAATAAAATATCCCAAAACATAACATTAAAACTCAAGGATCAGTATTAAGCAAGTAGGTGAGGTAGATGATCTCAATCAACTCAACTTGCTCCTCCTTGCTTAAATCCCAACTAGTCTTCATAAATTCACAATCATTGCTTAACAGCTCAAAAATGATCCGGATAATGTCCTCTACACAAACATATCTCCCCACCGGAACTGCCATCTTCTAGAGGTTGCTGACTATTTGTGAAACACCAAAATGTCGCACAGGTGGAAAGGAAACAAAGATCAAGTGCAAGTCCACTACTTAGTGAGATTAAAGCACATGGAAACAGTCAAATATAAAAATGTATGAACTCATAGGTTTCATAAAAGATTTTCATTATGCAAGATCATTTAATTGTATAATACAGTTATGACATTTGAAAGATATGCAATGCATTGCTATATATAATAAACATGAATAACTTGAACATTTCATCATAACTCAACTTTATATGATCTACTCAGGCCCTTATCCTTCCCTACTTGGGTTTGCGCGTTCTTGTAAGAATATTTTGTACAACACCAGTGCCCCAAATATTGTCTAACATACCGTCTAATACTAGTAGTCTGACCAAGTCCAACCTTGAGTAGCCCATACTACTAGCAAACTCGTCGTAGTAACCACCATGTAAACATAATTGTGCCGGCTACATCTAGTTTATTGGATCCAAAGACAATCATAGAATACTTATGGACTATAGGGCATTGCCCGTATAACTCATCTTATCTTTTCAGTCTTTTACATATATGTATGAAAAAAATACAGGAACATCATTCATCTTATAATCTTAGTTATCACATATGCATAAAAAGAAGAGTTCACATGTTCATAAAAATAATTCGTACAATAAAAGTTATGCATGTTTTATTGATCGTATCATAATAGAAAATGCTGTAACAATGCAATACATATAAATTTCCATGTGAGAATTACTCACCCGAATCGTGGGGTAATTCCTCAACAACGACTCCACACTCCTCAAGATGATCCTCTACAAACAATCCTAATGCTAGAAAACTCTCGCGAACAAAAGACACTGACCAATGACTCAAGAACCGACAAAACAAGGTTATGGATAGGGGTAGGATCGATCCTGGACAGATGGGATCGATCCTTGATTGGTCAGGATCGATCCTCCCTACTGAAGATCAATCATGGCTTGTTAGGATTGATCCTGACAGCCTGGGATCGATCCTGTTGAAATCAGGATCAATCTTAGACTGGCAAAAATGTTTCCCAACGCATGCAAAATGCTCCCGACCTCCAAAACAACCCATTTTAACCCCAAAACAACCTATTTTAGGGTCAACTTCTACAAATCCTACAGTCGAAACTCAAAATAATCGAACAACGACTCCTAAACAAATTCTAAAATAATACAATCATCAGAACTTAACAATAGACACAAACTGCTACACTATAACAATGCAAAACTCACTCACCTAGTAAAATAAAACAAGAACGAACTAACACTTAATGATGATTGGTGCCAATCATCGTACTCACCGTTTGGGGCTTGGAAACTCCCAAAATAAGTGAAGAACAAAGAAAAGAAGACTCGAACAGCACAACGGCACTCCGATAGCATTTACACACCTTGGAAATCATGCAACTAGGTTAACAAAAAGTTTAGGATGAATATATAGACATTACAGCTTCACTAGGGCTTCAGAAAACCCTAAAATCACATTCTGACGCGATAGGATCGATCCTGATACTATTAGGATTGATCTTGATGCTAACATGGCAGGAGGATCAATCCTCATGCTAAGACGATCGATCCTCATGCTAAGAGGATCGATCCTCATGCTAAGAGGATCGATCCTCCAGGTCTGAAAATGACCTGGAGGTATGACCTAACTCCAAAATCCTCCTGAACTTGCCCTGACTCGACTCCAACTAACCCAAAGGTCCAAAATATTCCAAATCTTAACTAGGGTTAGGATCAGGGTATTACACCTACACTACTAGCATAGCCATCGTCGTAACCATCATGTAAACATGGTTGCACTGGCTACTTCTGGTTTATTGGATCAAAAGACAATCGTAGAATACTCATGGACACAGGACTTTGCTCGTATAATGGAAGCCCATGACACAATCATAGAATCTCAATTATTACATATGCATAAAAAGAAGAGTTCACATGTTAATAAAAATAGCCCGTATAATGAATTTTGTTGTTTATTCTCAGATTTGATCATTAAACAATGGACATGTTTATTGTTGTTTTACATTGCATATATGTGAGATTGTATATTTGCTGGTTATATGCATGTAGACAGTCCCTAAGTTAGATTGTATTTGATAATGGTGTGAGTAATGGTCTTTATCATACAAAAGATTACAGTCAAAAGGTTCCTTGTAATTTATTAAATATTGTTCGCCGTCACAAGTGAAAATGGAAACTCTACCTAGACTACAACATATCAACCTTAATGATTTGTCTTGATCTAGTGAAATAATGTAGCTTCAGATTAACATAGTTGGTGTTATAGGAATGTAAGCTTATATAGGGCTATGCACTAAACAGGACTATGTGAGCCATCCTTTTTTAATAATAACTATCATAGAGAATGATGAGCGTGCACGACAACTTATGAATATTACTCTAAATCCTGCGAAGACTGTGAACTAGATGTCAAGTGCGGGTTACTTTGATGTATCAGAGTGAGACCAATTATGTAGTCAACACCCCTGTATGTTGGGTAATCAACATGTAGCATTGTGGAATATCACTCTTCAAGAGGGAGTTCAAATCCTTTGTAAGAGAATAAAGTGATTAGGAAATTCTTTTTTTTTTTTTAAGATCGGTAAGAATAATTATTCTAAATCTTAGGCCAAAGTGTTTTAGTGGTATTTAATTGAAAGTGTGTACAAGGTGAGTAGAATCTCACAAGGTACATGGGATAAGTCATGAAGTTTGGATCTGGGTATTGAAGGAAAAGATGTAGTGAACAAGGGGACAGTTATATCATCCTTGGTACAACTGCAGAATATATTTCATGGAGAGGTAATATGGTAATTTAATAAATGTGTCACGATGGATTTTAGAGTACAGTCACATTTATTTAGTGAAACTATTTGCGATTTTTGGTCAAGGTGATGAGTTATTAGATAATGAGGCTAATTCTATTTTCCTTCTGGATCCCTTCTTGAGTTGTTGTAATTTGACTAAATTATTATGAGCTTTAGTTATTTATTTATTAATTGCATATGTTTTATTTAAATAAGATATGTGCATAAATTAATATTTATATTAATTTGGTTAGTTGTATTTTTATAAACATGAGCTTGAGAAATTATTTCTCAAGAGTATTTTGTTTTGGAGAGGTTGGGCTTATGAATTAATTTCTAGAGCACATTCCAAAAAAAAAGAGGAGCATTGGGCTGCAGGGATAAAACCCAGGCCCATGCAGGTAATAGAGGAATTAGGCTACGGTTAAAACCCCTAGCACTAAGCGGATGGGGAGCAATATTGCTCCTCATGGCCGGTGGCTATACAAGGGGATTTATTCCCCTTGTGGCCAATCCCAAGGTAAATCCGTGAGGTTCCAAAACCTTATTTTCCTCTTCTATAAGTAGTTCTGCAATTATAAATAGAGGCTCATAGAAAGCAGTTTCACTCACTTATTTACTCATAACTTAAGTGACTACAGTTTCTACACAACCGAACAATTAGTTCAAAGATTCATCATAGAATTAGTGAGTGAAATATTCAAGAGAAAAATTTTATTCTCTTGCTTTTAGAAGAAGACCTGGATATCTTGAAGAACATTGTTCTTTGTGTTCTTCCTGTTCATCATATTCTTCGTGATCTTTAAGTCCTTGGAGTTTTACAAGTTCTTGAAGATTTTGGAATTCTTGGTGTTCTTAAAGTTTGTCGCGTTTTTTACGTTCTTCGTGATTTTCATCAACTTTGAAGATCATGAATCAAGAAGATGACAGAGAAATTAGTAGAGAAATCCAATAGCCCAAATTGCCTAGAAGAGGCCCAAGAGACTTGTAAGTAATTCTAATCCTAGTTTTACTTTGATCTTAAGAAAATCAAAAGCATGATCCTTTTAAAGTTTATTATGATCCTAGATTAGCAAAAGTTTTTATATTGCGGGGAGATTCAATTGTGGCATAGATACCATAAGTCAAGAATTTGGCAGACCCTTTCACTAAGACTTTGCCTTAGAGAGTTTTCGAAACTCACTTAGAGGGAACATGAGTCAAATATATGCGCAATTGGAATTGAGGGCAAGTGAGACTTTATTGGGGATTATGCCATAAATTCCAAGTTATACATTGAAATTATAGTTTGTTATGAATAAAAGTTTATTTATCAATTGACTAAATATTTTAAAGCATATAGCATATAATCTTTGTATAATCTTTATGATTATCCCATATAAAAGATCCGGAGAATACATTGAATATGGACTATGGGTGTGAGCAATGATCTTTGTCACATAAGGTCTTAGTCTGTAATCCTTATATTCTGAAATGTATTTTGTTCGCAGTTAACAATGGAATTGAGCACTCCATTGTCAAGACTACTACACATCAATTTATTTGATTTACCTTAATTAGGTAAAAAGGATTCGTTGGGTTGATGTGTAAGTGCATAAAGTGGTATAAACTGAATGGACCAAAAGTTGTCTTTCCATAAAAATACTGTTATTAGAAAAAGACAATAACTCTCAGACGATTTATACTAATGATTCTAAATCCTGAGAGGAAATAGACTCAGATGTCAAGTGTAGGTCATTTTGATACATTAAAGAGTGAGGCCTTAAATGTAGTCAACATCCTCTGTGCATTGGGTGATCACATGTAACATTGTGAGGGAAGCTTTGTTCAATAGAGAATCTAAGTCCTTTTAAGGGAAACTTCAGATAGCCCTCATGAACTTTTAGCCTTTTTGACATGTCCCTCATAATCTTTAAGAACTTTAACTTTTGTATCATGAATTTTTAATTTCTTTTACTTACTGCCATCCGTTAGGATTTTTCATTAAATCATAACGGAAGAGTGTCAAAATTTCCAAAATGTCTTTCATTCTTTTAAGAAAAAAAAATGAAAAAAATTGTTAGGATTTAGGCGTTGGTTAAGATTTAACGAAATTTACAAAAATACCCCCGTAAATCTTTGAGATATTTTTATAACTTTTTTTTAACAAAAATACAGGGATATTTTAAGAATTTTGATTAGATTTAACGGTGAATTATGACGAAAGAAGGTTAAGTTGGGGATGCCAAAATGAGAATTTTAAGCTTAAGAAAGACATGCCAAAAGAGTTAGATGTTTGAGAGGGCTACCTAAAATTTCTACAAAATGATAATTACGGCGAACAAAAGTCAAGCACCAACGATCTAAGTGATATGCAGCAGACGTCAGCACTTTTCCAGTCTATTATTTTAATGAAGGAATTATTAAAGTTACATTCACATTTTCTTTTCATGAAATTTGTTGCAAATATTGCTTACATCAAAGGAGCAGGCCCACACTTGTACCCGACATTTAAAAAAGAAAAAGGAAAAAAGAAAAAGCAAGTTCTAAAAAATATAGCAAAAAGGGAAAATATTGAGATTAGATTAAGTAAAAAAAATATGCTATGCCCTATATATTTATTTATTATTATTTTTTTTACTATCTATTTATTATTATTTTTTTACTATCTTAACATGACAGGGTGTAGGGCAGTAATCGAGTCGAGCAAGTCGAGCTTTAAGATTTTCAGCTCGGCTTATTTAAGAAAATATTTAAACGAGCCGAGCTCGAGTTCGAACCGGGCTTAGAAACCCCAGCTCAAGCTTGGCTCGTTAGACAATACCTGAGCTCGAGCTCAAGCTCACGAGTTTTCGAGCTCGATTTAAAAGGTTTTAACGAGTCGAGTCCGAACTTGATATAAAGGCTTTTTTAGCCTTAAATGGGTCAACTATGCTCATTTAAGACTTATTGAGCCTTAAATGGGCAGCTCGGCTTATTTAAGGCTTTTCGAGCCTTAAATAGGCAGCTCGGCTCATTTATTAAGTTATAACCTACTTATAACCTATTTTAATTAATTGATTTATTAACTTAATGGTATTAGTTTAGTATATGTTAATAATATACATTATTCATTATAATACTAATTCTTTAATTTGAGACTATATTAATAGCGTTGTTAAATATATAATGATAATGAATCAATGATATAAATTATAATGATTAACCTAACAAAATTTTATCTTATTCCTATTATTATTTGATCTAGTATTTATATAATTATATGGCATAAGTACAATGTTTGATAACTTAGATCATATGATAATGATAATGATAAGTATATAATGATAATGAATCAATGATATAAATTATAATGACTAAACCTAACAAATTTTTATCATATTTTTATTATCATTTGATCTAGTGTTTATATAATTACATGGCATAAGTGATAAGTATAATGTTAGATAACTTAAATCATACGATAATGATAATAATAAGCCGGTTTATTCGAGCCTTAAATGAGCCAGTCTATTTGAGCCTTAATGAGCCAGGCTCGCGAGCCCCTATCGAGCTTATGGAGCGAATCGGGTATGTATCACTAACTAATCAAGCGGGCTTTTACAGTAACGAGTGGGTTTGTATTATACCGAGCTCGAGCTCGGGTCGAGTTTAACTGAGCGGTATCGAGCGCGCTCACGAACAGGCGGGCTCATTTACAGCCCTAACAGGGTGTAATAGTTATTGAATTTTTTTATTATTATTATTACCTTTTTTTTAAAAAAAGGGTTGATCAAGAGCTATTACGCCCTCACACATAATTATATTATAATAAAAGAAGAATAAATTTGTGATGTACAGCATTGAAAATAAAAACAAAAACTTGCTTTCATTAGATAAATGCTAAAAATTACATTTTACTAATGAAATGCTAAAAATTACACTTTTATCTTATTTTCATCCCACTTTATTTACGTAGCATGGTTAATCTGGCATTGTAAAAGAAAAAATATATATATATACCATGGAAAGGAGGGAAATGAGTAATGCTACAGAGTGGGCTTTTATCCATTTTGTCTTTTATATGACAAAATGAGATAAAAGCCCACTCTGTAGCATTACTCATTTCCTCAATATATTAAAAGACAAAATGAGATAAAAGCCCACTCTGTAGCATTACTCATTTCCCTCCTTTCCATGGTCCCTATGCATATATTAATGCAATCTATTATTTCTCTATTTCTCACTTTATATCATTCTTAGGCTTTTGGTGCTTTCACAGCTATCGTGGGAACATTAATTGCTACCACGGAAAGGGTCTCCTTGTTAGCTTCACCCTTTGGCATTTCGAAGTCATTTGCTTCAATGTCTTCCATCACTGTTGCCATGCGGCCATTGTCTCCACCAGTACCCTTTACTGCTTCAGGAATTGATTCAATGGCTTCCTTCTCTTTGTACTCTTTGTACTTTCCCCACAGAACCGAGTAAAGTCCAACTACAATCAATATAGCGCCAAGAACTCTGAAGCCACATGTACATATATTTATTTATCAGTTCCTAATTAACACTGCTAAATTTAAAACAAAAAATAAAAAATGAAACAGAGCAATTGTGAAAAGATAACAGAGTGAGTGGGAGACTTCCCAAAAGTGATGAATTGAGGAATGAAAACATACCCTCCAAGGTAGATATTTTCAGCGAGGATGAAAGACCCCATGATTGCAACAATGATCATCATCAGAGGGCTGAAAGCAGTAACAAAGACAGGCCCTCTTTTTTGCATTACCAACCCTTGGACATAGTATGCAATGCTCGATGACACTATACCCTGTTCATGAAAATTACATATTCAATTACTAAAGCAAATGATATATATATATATAGAGAGAGAGAGAGAGAGAGAGTATTCAATTACAGCATAGGCAGCGGCTAGAAGATTCATATCCCAGCCAATGGTCCAAGCAGAGGGCTTGTGCTCCATAACAAAAGTGACAGCTATAGACTGTAGTGTGCCCACAAAGCACACAAGGGATGTGAGTGAGAGGTGAGCTGAGTATCTCTTCATCGTTACTGCCTGTTAAACAAGTCAACGAAATTTCAATTTCTCACTATCATTCAAAAAATCACCAAATTTGCTTAACATGTTTAATTTACATTTCTTTGTATTGCCCGAAGACACAGTTAATTAGGTGTTTATTGTTATTAAATTTTATATTTTATTTTAAATTTTAAGAGTTAGTGTTATTCTGTAGTTAAGTCAGTCAAATTGGGATTAAGATTTTGTTAGTATTTTTTTATTTTTTGTTTTTAAACTCCAATGGTGACAGTAGAACTGATAAATAAAGATATATTCTTTTTTTAGGTATGACTCCTCTTCTTATTTTCTCTTCTTTCGGGTACAGAGCCCGTTGTCTTTTAATTGTGTGACTCAATTCTTTTATTTTTCCTCCTACTTCTCCGTTCTTCTTCTCACAAATCCATTTTCTTACATTACTCAGATGTGCTCTTACCAAATTTCTATAAAATAGAGATTGTTTGGTTGCTGTTTTGAAAACACGTTTTCTGTTTTCCAATACAGCAAAACCTGTTTTAATACTGTTGTCACGCGTTTGGCATATTGTTTTGAGAACAAATATAACGAAAACAAAAACAGCGTGAAAAAAAACATGTCTTAATTAACCTGAAGGATGAAGAAAGAAGCCCAGGCAAAGGTAGCAATGATGAGAAGAATGGAACCCTTGAGCCAGTCCTTGTCGGTGGCATCTGTAGGAGCATAGGATCTTGGTTGATGCATGTGCTCAGACCAAAAAAAGTTAATGACGGGTCCTTTGTATATTGTCATCAACATGGCTCCAGCTACCGTCACTATTGTTCCCACCACCTTCGCTTGGCATAACACTTTTTTCATGTTCAACGTTTCCATCCTATTCATCATCCAATAATTAAGCCAATCAGAACCAATATAAAAAAGAGAAATTATACTGTGTGTATCGATATCTTTTTTTCATTTTTTATTTTTTGAAATTTTATCATTAAATTTGTAGGTTTCATGTATGAATCTATATGGGACCCATAAATTTATTGATAATTTTTAAAAATAAAAGAATGATAGAATGACAAAAAAAAAAAAAAGTAACATTTCTCATTAAAAAAAAAAAAAAGGAAAAATACTTATAGTCTTGATGGTAAATATTTTACCTGCAAAGGACTGCCAGGACGAATGTCATTGCAGGGAGCATATTGCTCATGGCACAAGAAAAGGTCGGCGACGTGAATTTGAGCCCGGCGTAGTAGAAGTTCTGGTCAATCACTGGCCTGCGGAAGCGGGAAGATAAAACAGAGGAAGAAATTATATTTTAGACTAATTCTACGTCTTTATAATGGATTAGTGTTTATAATTAACACTTGAGCAGCAAATACTAACCCAAGAAGGCCCAGCACAAAAATTTGAACAAAAATAGTAAGTGTAATCTTTGGCCTCACTTTCCTGTGATAAAGTAAACAAATTAACGTGAACCAAACATGCTTCCATGATCAAGAATGACAATATATTTGATGTTAAAAATAAGTCATAGTTAATTACCGCTCGAGAATGAGAGCAAAGGGAGCGATGACTGCGGTGGCGAAGGCGTGCCGGTAGACGACCAGGACGTAATGGCTCATTCCTCGGTTGAGTGAAACCTTAGTGATGATGTTCATTCCGGCATAGCCAAATTGCAGGGAAATCATGGCTATGTAAGGCTTACATCTCTGAAAGAAATTGCCAAAACATCCATGTCCCTCCATTTTTTTTTTTTTTGGTTCGTTTTTTTTTTTCCTCCTAGTTTAAGGATTGTAAATGAAAAGGAAAGGAGAAAAACTCAGCAAAGAGTACTAGGGAATGGAGGAAGAACACTTCAAGTGGCTTGTGTGTCTCCTAAGTTTAGAGTGGCAACCAGCGCACTATTTATAAGCCATCCTTCAGGGGGGGTTGTCATCAAAAGTAGCCTCGTTTGACAACAGTTTAGGAAACTCTTTTTGCTTTTTAGAAAAAATAATAGTAAGTAAAAGTATGAATAAACCAATTTGAACAGAAAATACTCGTAACTACTTTTTTTTTTTTATGTCACATGTTACATAAAGTTATGGTGATAGGAAGCCTTTACGTATGAATTCAAACTTCTTAATAAGTAAAACCCAACACGTAAATTATTTAACTGAAATCTAAATTAATATTGATAGAGAAAATATTTGAATTCATAATCTTTGTTCTTATATACATGTTAAATCGTCACTTATTCTAAAAACTTAAATTAATAGAAATTATTTAATTTAATTTCTAACATGTCATAATATTTTTTTCACCTAAAAAAAAAAAAAAATAGAAAGCAGAGTCTAAAAAATTTTATGAAGATAACCAAATATGAATCTCGAGGGTTTCTACTAGCGTGTGAGCACCAAACTCTCACAACCTAATTGAATTTTCTGATTCGGTAAATGCATATATCCATGTATTCGCGATGGGTTCAATTCGTTTCCGCGTGGGAGCAATTCGGGTGGCTTTACTTTTGGTGGGTTCCATTTGTTTCAACTTAGAGGCATCAGACGCGACTGGTTTGAGAGCTACGTACTAAAGCAAAGGCAAGGTTGGTGCTTGCTGATGCATGCCGTTCAGCCATTGAGGGGATAGTACAATGCTGCTGATCGCCCGGCGCACTCATGCAAAGGGACCCTTACTCGGCGTCGCTTCGAGGCAGATCTCATCCGCCACAACAGTCAGTCGTAAGACTAGCTTCCACATGATTTGGTTTTGCTTTTTGGACAACGTTTTCCTTCAAATTAGGTTGAAAGAAATTTTCTTTAACTTAATCTATAAAAATGACATGTGTTTCTTTAATACGTGAGATTCACATATTTTTTTAATAATAGGGACAAAGTTGAAAAACCTTTTATTAAAACAACATCTGCATATTACATGTTATTAAAAAAATGGACACATGTTATTTTTATAAACTAAGTTGAAAGAAATTTTTCAACCTAATTTGGACGAAAACTTTGTCCTTACTTTTTTACTGTAAAATATTTGGAATTTGTGTTTTTTTTTACATTGTGAGCATGCTTGGCAAGAGTTAACACTGTTCAGTGGGTTTCACTGTTCATCACTTTTGTTAAACCAAAAAAAAAAAATATTCCCACTTTTTATATCATATCAACCACTTTTTAACAATTTTTTCATTTTTTATTACTATTAAAATAAAAAATTCACTAAAAAACAAAAAATTTTACTTTTCCATACAAAAAATTTACAATATTTTCCTTACTTTATATCACATCAAAAGTCAACAACTCACCTACCCCAACCCATAACCTTTGTCAAACACCTCCTTTATTTTAATGGTGTTTGTGGGACATTGGTCACTTTATGTAGTTGGCAGTTTGCATCTCTTATTTGGAAAGAATTATGATAAAGGTAAGTATTCCACTTCTGTCGGTTGATATTTATATGTACAGTTTCCATGCATATCAGCTTTGGTAAGGAAGAATTGGCTTCTCGAATATATATGGGTTTCAAGAATCTTAGTGAAATAAAATCTTGTAATTAACAAAAGATCTTTAAAGTTGTAGATCAGGTCCATAAAAGCTGAGAGAGGGTTAATTTGGCTAATCCAAATGGCATAACCAAATATTCAAAGGGGTCGTAGCGGGAGCTAAATGCCATCTTCGGAACATCTTGTAATGTTCCGAGAAAAATTAATTAATAATTGATTCTACAACGCATCACCCTATTCTCATTCGGGGGAAATGGAAACATAGGAGGACATTGCACTCTCATCAGAGAGCATAGTGAAAGACTTTCACTTACCAAAATAAAGAAAGCCACTAATCATACCACAATAGATAACCACAAGAGTAAAAAAATAATAATAATAAAATAAATAAATAAAAAGAAAAAAAGATATCAAGCCATAACATAGATATCTATCTAGTGTTGCAATCTAAGATTAATCATCATGTCAAAAGGAAATTATTTCAAAATAAGTTTAAATTAAGGCACTAAAGCATTAATTCAACACATTCAACTGGACCAAAAGTTAAGCTCATCAAGGTCATCATAAGTCATATCACAGTCTTGAATAACCTCAAAAATAAGTTCATAGTCAATATGAGGGCCTTCATTCCAACGCACTAAATTAAATAAACACCAAGCACGTAATCTAAAAAACACTACAAAAAAATAAAAAAATAAGAAAAATAAGAAAAACAAAAGGTCATTAGCATCGTTTTGAAAAAACAACCTAAACACTTCATTTACGTCGCTTCTATAATAACAACGTTTATTTAAAAATATTTTTTGTTGTTTATATTAAAGGTCGCTAAATTAGCGTCGCTTCTACATTAATGATGCTAATTTAGAAATGTTGTGTCGTTCGATAGAAACTATCGTAAAATTAGCGTTGTTTTTATGTAACCAACACCAATGTAGAAATATTTGATGTCGTTTCAACAGTAGCAACGCCAGATCTCGTCGTTTCAACCGTAACAACGTCAAATCTTTATTGCTTGCCAACTATCACGGGACTTTCCCATTGCCCCAACACATGATCTCTCTTCCCCAAAACAACTCTGCTACCAAGACACTCCAACATCTCTTTCTTCCTCCCAAAGACTGCCTTTTGACTTTCCAATGTGCTTTCAAACATCTCCCTTCTCAACGTCATTTCCTCTTATTTTTTTCTTTTGATTTTCCTCTTCATCCTTTCTATATCCTACAAAATAAATTTACACATGGTATTGGGAAGAAAGAAAGCTCTTCCTACTGTTCCTGCGAGTCTTCCACACTGAACCTCTTTCATCTCTTCAACCCCATGAGCTTCCTAATCTCCAAATACGGCCGACAAGGTGAGCGTCATCAAGCCCTCCTCCCCTTTCAAGGCCTTTTATTTATTTTTAGCGCATCTCTCTCTCATTCTTCTCTCACTCTCAACAGCTCTCTCTTAGCCGCCCCTCCCCTCCTGCCACTCCGCCCCTCCACCACTGGTGAGTTACCCCTCCCTTCCTACCAGATCATGCCACAAACCTCGTCCGAAGTCGGTTAGAAGAAATCAACCTAAATGTCGCAAGATCCAGTCCTTCCTCGTTATATTTGCTCTTCTCCATCTATCCCACCTCCTTATGTGTTACACCACTTGTAACGCCCCGACAAAATCATTTAACTTGTAAATGACTTAGCGGTTTGCCTCCTAGTCTTAACCCCTCCACTAGGTTAAAACTCAGGGATCATATACTCTGAAAATGATGAAAGTCTACAGCGGAATACTTTTCACTTATAAAGAGCAAAGATAACAACTGATATACACAATAAAATAATACCAGAATAGCAAGAGAAACATAACCATAATATCATATATACCATAAGTATTGATGTCTCCAAAATATGGTCAAAGGGTCAGTTATCAAAACAACATAAAGATTACAATTTGAAACTTAACATAACATCAACAACAAAATCACAAATCCTCCTATGTGAGATAAAACTCGTAAATCATATCGATCATCTCATGGTAGGGGTCACCACTTGCATGCCATATTCTATCTAGCCACACGGGTTCTAGCTTATCAAAGATTACTCGGAGGACATCCTCTAGCCAAACTAAATGGCTCCCATAGACTGACATTGTCTATGCTAGGTATCAAGTTGCATAAGGTCATAAGTGGAAAAGATATAAGGATAAGTCTACTACTTAGTGAGTAATGCACATGTTATACAAGTCATCATTTGTGAACTCAGTTTATAAATCACAAGCATTGTTATTCTCAATTCATAGCATAAACATGTCATGATGATGCGATATATTTATAATACATGATATAATCAAGAATATGTGATATGTTAACAATATGGTCTACCTAAAATATTATCATTTCTCAACAAGGTTTGTGCGTCCCAAAGGACTTCTAGTACAACTCCGATGCCCTGAACATTGCACAAATATACCGTCTTATACTTGTAATCTGACCTCAGGTAGCCCACACTGATTAGCAAAGCCGTAACTAGTGATCCCACTCAAAAAATGGTGAGCTGGTCATAAAACTTAACCATTGGATCCAAGGCCCTTATCATAAAAAAAAAAAAAACATTTGACCACAGAATCAATTTGTAATAATAGTAAGCCCATGGACGTTTTACCGTACGTACCAATGTATCATGTCATACGATACATGATGTAGGTTGATTATCAATTATAAATTAACCACTCACAATAGAACGAATCTTTGCAGAATAAGACAATATAGAGGGTGTCGAACCTCAAGAACTATTGTGGTTGTTTATCAAGCTTTCGAGATTTTCTCTAACTTAACTCATAAAAGAATACATGTTTTGGATTTTTGAACTTAAATATAAATAGCATAAATGTAAATGACATAAACATAAATGACATAAATATAAATGACATAAACATAAATAAGATAAAAGTGAAGGCAGATAAAAGTAGATTATGTCTAACATGGATTTTCATTATATGAATAATATGAGCCCGTAATGATTGTCAATTATACGACGACCTCAATGTGAAAATACTTTTGTTAAGAGATAATGATAACTCATCTTAGTTTTGCACTAATCGCCCACCTAACATCTAATTGTGAAACAATTTGTGTTCCCTAGCATGGCCTATAAAATCTCCTAATAAGCATACACATATTTCAAGAAATAAGCATGAGTCATCTTAGGTTTGCATTAATCTTTCCACTTACACTAAACTACACTAAGATGTAGATTGATTCGTGTTCCCTAGCATGACTCATCAAACCCACTTGAATTTATGTCAAAAAGCATCATTGCATAGCCATCATTCCCACAATCACAGAAAATGAAAATGTTGAGTTCATTTAAGATAAAGAAAGCTTTCTCATAGACAAGAAAATAATTTCATCATAAATGATATAATCATGAAGAATAATCTACAAAAGTTTGCAATCCTCCTAGGCTATACAGTCATTATACATGCATAAAATCCTAGCTAACACAAGCAACCCATAGCACTTGGAAAGAATTACATTAAAACCCTATAGAAGAATTCTTACTCATGAAGGATTTATGAATCTCCATTGAAGAGGAGAAAACCATTTCCTAGAGTTTAAGAGCTATGGGTCGAGCTTCTACCTATTGCCAAAGCAAGAAAATAATAGAAACTAAGCTAAAAATGAAACTAAACAATAAATTCGGACTGAACTAAAGCTCTAGGACGGGTTTTCTTTTATAGAGATTGAGAGCTTGAGATCTTTGTACAAGATAAGAAGTAGGTAAAAATCTTGAGTCCAAGTGGCTATGACACCTCTGAGGAGAGAATTCGGCACCCAACATAGCCTACCAAGCCGTAATCTTTGATAAAAGAGATCAACTTTCCGTCATTTGCTATCAAAGATATTTTCAGGATTGGAAGCTTCAATGGCGCTCGATCTCTAGAAGTTAGCGCTCAATCGCTAGCTGCGATCGATCCACAAATACTGTGCTTGATCCACTACCACTCTTCAGCCCTTCAACTTTCTCTTGATGTATCTTTAGCATAATGTTGATGGTTTTGCTTGTGTTTTCCATTAGGATCTAAAAATAAGACAAAACACTAAAACACAACAAAATATTATATTACAAGACAAACTAAGGCTTAACATATGCGAGTTAAGGGGTTTGAATGTGTAACATTCAATACTTATCAATGAACATTAATCTTTGTGTCTTTTATATGCATGCTTTTCATAATTCATCATTTCATTATCTTTGTTAATTACAACCGTTTTCACAAATGGAGTTCATAGTTGAGCATAAATAAGTATTTTATGAGAGTTGTAAACATGCATACTTTGTACATCAAACTAGTTATGCTATGCATAAAAGTATAACAATAACAAGTATTCATATGAGTTTTTACTCACTTGTGTCATAGAGATCAATTAGGCACTCTTTCACAAAATCTTTAGCCTCCGAATCTGATAAATGACCTTACCATTAGTCTTATGCCTCAAGTTAAACAAGTCCTAGGCTTCTAATAACCTAAAAGGAAATTCTATCATAGCACTAAACGTTTGACCAGGATGGTTGAACATTCCAAGCCCACACATCGAACGTTTGATCAAGAAGATCGAACGTTTGATGAGGTCCATAAATCATTCCAGGCCAAATCTCAGTCATTTCTGGATTCTAACTCACCCTAAGGTCTCCTAAAGGTCTAACCAGAGAAAATTAGAGGCCTCATACTTCAAAAATAGGGTTGTGAGGTATCAAACACCTTAAACAACATAAAATCAACACAAATTATCTAAACCTCAAATGATCAAGACCAAAACTAAACAACACATAAACTAAGACTCAACATCATCTAAACAAGGTAACAACAAGGAAATAACAGTAGGGAAACGAACTAAGCAAAGATAGGTATTTTCAAAGCCCAAAAGTCTTCTCCTTCTCAAAACACTCTCCCTTACACACTCACAAACGTTCTCTAGGCTCTAAAGCACGAGTGAACAGTGAAATGAGGGGTGAGGGGTTGTATTTATGAGCTAGATTGTCTGGTTAAGGACTGCTGAATTTTTAGGTACATCGAACGTTCTATGTACAACATTGAACGTTTGATGTACTATTATCCAACAATCCTAGGGTTTTCATCAAACGTTTAATTAAAGCACATCGAACGTTCCACAAAAGTATCGAACGTTTGATACTGCCTAACATGCACATTTGATCGAAAGTTTTCACGTGAACACGCATTGGGACACGTATCGAACGTTTGATCCTCACCACCGAACATTCCATAGAATCCTTGAAACGTTCCATGGGCATCCAAAACTCCAAAATAAGTCCTAAAACTTGTTAAATCTTTAGGGCATTACACCACACTGTTTGATTTTAATTTTTTGTTTGGTTGATGAGAAACATGAAGAAGTAAAAAAGGTGTAATGCCCCACATAAATAATACCAATGCTTTTATAGAACGACCGAGGTTATGATGAATAACCCGTTATTTAAGCTAATTGGACATTTTAGTAAATAAAATACCTTTAAAAATAATTCAAATGACCTTTGAATGTTCGCATACCTTCATTGGCATGATCGATGATTGTCTTACCCAACTATATTTTGTCTCTTCCGCGAACAATCGATGTTGGGGATGAACATTCGACATGTCATTTCCACGAACATTTGATGTACGATACAAACATACGATAAAGCTTGAAAAGCAGTTTTGGACCACTTCAGTCAATCTCAACCTTTTCCCACGCCTATAAATTTCTCCCCTATGACTTTCAGTCCTCACTCATCATTTCAACACTTCAACATTTCTCCCCTACGACTTTCAGTCCTCACTCATCATTTCAACACTTCAACAAATCCTAGACCTAGCGTAAGAGAGGGATTCTTGAGGGGGGAAAGTGACACTTGGTGTAATTTTATCCTCCTTAAGGTAACCCTCGAATTTCTAAAGTGATATTTTGTAATGTTATCATACTGACCTTGTGATTTATCAAGCATTTTGCATGTCTTGAATAGGTTTATGAACTCTCACATGAGGTAATTAGGTTTTCTCCATGAAGTTATGAGTTTGTTGGTGATTTCCATGTTTTATCACGTTGTCATGTTTTAACATGTTTCATTAAATTATTTTGAGCTTTGATTAACTTGGAAAGCGTTATGAGTAGGGGTTTTGAGTTAAATTATGTATTCTAACCTTGGCTGAAGGCCAAACGATTGACCTTAAGCCAAACGTTCGACTGTGACCATAAATGCACAAGTAGGATTTTAATAACAGATTAGTGCATTTACTGCAAGATTAAGGGTTTTCACATGCTTGAACTAAAACTCTCAGTGTATTATGTATAGTATTAGGTTACCTTTCGCTGTTTCGAAAAGACCAAGATGTCTGGAGATATGGATGAGCGTTTGAGGTAAGTAACTATTTATAAAACTGTTTACATTTAAATGTGTAATATGTTAGCAGACTTATCATATTTTATTTTATGTAATGAGCTTACTAATTTTATAATATGTTTATAACTGCTTGAATGAACAATTACTTATATATTCATATATACTATCGTATGACATGATACACCATTTTGAGCGGAATAATGGTCATGGGCTACCATTATATAGGCTTGACCCAATGGTTAAACAGATTTACTTTTATGTTTTGTCTTGGATCCAAAGGTTAATTTTGTAACCAATGCACCATTTACGAATAGGGTCACGGTTACGACTTTGCTAATAGCGTGAGCCACCCGAGGTCGAACTCAGTTGGCCTGCTAGTGTAAGATGGTATGTTTGTGCAATACCTGAGTCACATGCATTGCACCAAATGTTGTCTCGAGAACGCGCAAATCCGAGCAAGAATAGGTAAGGGCACGAGTATCCCATACGGAGGAAAACTATGATTATTACTTATAAATGTATGACACATGATTTTATGCATTAAATCCCAATGAATTGTTACCAAACGAAAAAGAATTTTATAATAAATTTCTATTGCATCATTTGGTGTCCTAGGCGTAGAGGAACCACACCAATCCATCCCGAACTTGGTGGTTAAACTCTACTGCGGTGACGATACTGTAGGGGAGGTCCTGCGGAAAAATAGCTCGACGCCAGGATGATAAAAATAAAAAGCTTAACACCTCTCATTCTTATTACTTTTCAATATGAAAAAGAAAAAATTGATAAGTTAAAAGGTCGTCTTATTCAAAACAATGTCAAATATTTGCTCGGATTATGTGGGGAATCTAATATTTATATATATAAGGGATGTTTTTAGGAGGAGTCTCTGAAATCACGACAAGTGGCATTTTTTTCCTTCTGACAATTGTCAATTTTTATTTTCCTTATGAGATGTTGTTATTTAACTACCTTCTAACAGTTTTCTTCTCCCATAGAAAACCATTCCACTTTCTAACCAGTTTTCAATTAAACATGTGTTCATCAGTTTCTTACTCTGAACGTTAGTCTCTCCTCTCTCCCGACAGATTCTCTTAAGGTGCTTTTCTCTCTCATCGATATGTCTCTTTGTGATTTTGTTGGATTATTGTTATGGGCCTGGGTGTTTGATGGATAGTCTTTTGTAAATATAGAACTGTTTGTCACTTTTAGGGTCACTACAAAAAAATCCAGATATTTCGTCGTTTTTTAACTGACGAGACTGTTTCAAAAAAGGACGAGAATCAGTTCTCGTCGTTTTATTTACGTCTTTTGGGTTGAGTCTTAAAACTACTGGTCGGCACATTGGGTTTTACGTCCTTTAAGAGTGAGAGACGTGAAAATCACGTCTCTTACCCAATAAAAGACGGAACATTGTTACGTCTTTTGCTAAAAGACGTAACAGTGCTACGTCCTTTACTAAAGGACGCAAGTCGTGCGTCCCTTAGTAAAGGACGTAGTGCAGCTACGTCCTTTACTAAAGGACGTAGTGCTACGTCCTTTATAACTAAAGGACGTTGCACTACTTCCTTTAGTAAAAAGGGATGCAGTGCTACGTCCCTTAAACGACGTAGCACTACGTCCTTTACTACATCTTTTATTAAAAATGTAAATACTGTATTATTTATGTATACACATTCAAGCTAAATATCTCATCATAAATCTTAAGTAGACTTTAAATGCCTGTATACACATTTCAAGCTAAATAGCACAAAAAAGGCAACTATATATTTGATTATCATCAGGTACATTATACATACATGTCTTACAACACTTAGCATACATGTCGTACAACACTTAGCAAATATGTCTTAGAGCAGTTGAATGTAAAATACCTTTCCAAAATTACAAAAAACATTTAAAGTAAGACAAAGTGCACTGTCACAAAATTACAAAAGCGCTTTCTCTCAACCCTTGATCAACTGAATTTCAAAGCGAAGCTTAACGAGTAGTGACCAAAAAAATGTGTCAACGCACCATATCTCCCTGTTAAAAAAAAAAAAAAGATTAATCAGAATAAAAAGTCAGTCAAATCCATGAACAAGTAGTGTCCAAAAAAATATGTTTAATGTTTTATGGTGTTAATTAGATCATCTGGACCTGTCCAATTTCCTCCTCTCTCTCTAACTCACGGCTAGAGGATATAAAGACTCTGCTTATAATTTTCTGGATATCTATTCAATTGAAATCTTTAACTTAAATACAACAAGATAAGCAGATAACTGCTAGCCCACAGTTAACTAACCCACTAACCCTTTACAAATAACCCACTAACACCTAGAACCCACAATCCCTTGCTCCTAGAATAATCTTATGTACTGGAAGAAGAAGAGGCCACAACTACTAATACTTATAACAGCTAGAAAACACTTAACATAACTAATAAAGCATGCGTTGAATGCTCAGATAGAGTGGGACACGTGGTTGGCATTCAGTGTGCCTTGAAAGCTTCACACGAGACTTCTCCTTATCCTTTCCCTTGTGTTACTTTACCATAGACTTTCCAAAAGCAACCTAATTCCTTCTCTTTCGGAGTTTAGATCGTCATGCCCATAACAATTATTTTCGTTTTGATGGTAATTTAAACAGCCAAAATTTTATGGTTGGTGATATTGGGATTTTTTTCCCCGGTTGTGTGATTTACTTGGGATTTTAGGGAATTTTCAAAAGTTTTTTTTCCTGCTTTGGTTGCACAAATCAAAACAATATTTCCGATAAAAATTCTCAATAGTTACAATTGTTAGTTTTTTTATTGGCTTAATTCGATATCAAAATTTTCTATGTAAATTGCTCTTAAAATTCTCTATTTTATTAAGTTTTGAGAAGCTCGTCTCTAACTCGTCCGGAGTCAGTACGGATGTAGCACCACAGAGAAGCTCATCTCTAATCCCGTCAGCATTCAGTACGGACATGAGCCACAGAGAGCCTCGTCTCTAATCCTGTCCACAGTAAGTGCGAACGTGATTATTTTTCAGGAGCCACAGAGAGCCTCGTCTCTAATCCCGTCCTCAGTCAGTACAGACGTGGTGATTTTTTAGAAGCCATAGAGAGCCTCGTCTCTATTCTTGGCTGTAGTTAGTACAAACGTGACTTCTAGAGATGTTCGTATGCAATCTCGGCTGCAATCAGTATGTACGTTCCAGTGTTTTTAGCCGTGTATTTCTAAGTTTAACCTAGATGCATACGGATGAGCCTCTACCTCGTATGGACGCTGACCTTGTTTAATGCTGAAATCCTTTTCCAATTAGAACTAGGTTTTTCTCAAAGGCTATATATAGAGGCCTTCTGAACACAATTTTTTTAGGGATTTAAAGGCTATTTTATTTGTGCTAAGAGAGGTTTAGGCTTGTTAGAACAATTACTTTGTTCCTCTCTTAGAATTTATTTAATCCTTGTTTACGATACTTGAAGTCTATTGGAGTTCCGGTGAAAGAGATTAAATAAAAGAACTTTTCAGAGGTTCTAGGAGAACTACTGCAGTAGCGGGCAAGAAGGTCACTTGTTTAGTACAATAGTGTATTGATTTTCTGGGTTTGGCTGCCCCAGAGTGGTTTTACTTTTGAAAAGTTCTTCAAAAGGTTTCTATTTCGTAACCAAAATATTTGTGTCGTGTGCTTTATTGCATTCATAATATTTTGTGTGGTTACATAATTTTTAAATTTCGCGTTTATTTAGCAAACACCTATTTAACCCCCCATTCTAGGTGTTATTTAGAGTTGGTTTATTATTTTCAACAATGATTGATAAAGCAAACAACTAAAATGGCAAGATCGCATGTAAACAGCGGTAGAGAAATTTAAACCAGAAAATAATGCAATATAGATTGACCGATCTAAGCAAAACACATCTACTTAAGTTTTGTTGAAGTGGAAGTTGGCTGTTACTTAAAGTCTTACTATTTTTCGTTTGAAATTTCTCAGCACCATACACTAAACACATAATGAAGCACTAGAAACTAAACTCCATGAATTCTAATTAATGAATAGTTGATATCTCCAGTAGAAGCATAATCAATCCCATTGTCATCACGTCGAGACTCCTCATACCATTAACTGTAATCTATAGCTCCCTTCCCCTTCTTGATTTTGTTTGGTAATTGGGATTTTTAAATAGAGAAGCAAAGTTTCTTCGAGAGAGTTTCAAAATAAGGATATATTCGCTTAAAAAAAAAAAACAATCATCTACCAAAGAATATTTTAATTAATTAAAATATTTTGATTTGGACGAAGAGCCATGCATTTAAAAATTGCGACTTCTGGAAAACCTTTGAATTAAATGAAATTTGCTTCTTCTTTTTTTTTTTTTTTAGAGAATATAAAAAAGGGAATGAAATTTGCTTTAAGTCATGTTTGCAATTGGCTATGTATATCTTGTGACTGTATTTAGTGGTGATAGAGTATCTATGACTCCCTTAAAAAAGAAAAAAGAAAAAAAAAAAAAAAAAAAAAAGATAAGAGTATCTATGACTCATCAATCGTCACAATGCTCAAATTTAGTCTAGATGAAAGGAATGTATTAATTAGCCCCATAAAAAAGAAAAGCATAAAGGCTTATTTGTTTATATGGAATATCCGTCCGGTAGAAATATATAGGGGAAAATGGATGTAATGGTTGAAACCATCTATCGAATTTAAGGGACACACAAATGGATTTTCAAAATTATTTATTTTGCTTTGTATTCTTTTCAAATGTTTAGAATTATATGGGTTTTATTTGTATTCACATGATTTTTTTTATTTAATTTGTATACAAAAGGTTAATTTTAAAGAGGAAATAAAAACTATTGTTATGAGAATGAAAATTTTAACATGTTTTAATGTATATAGATTAAACAAAAATGAAGGGTCTTATGTTTTAATTTATTTGAATGTTTTATGTGATTTATTCATTTGTGCTTTTGAAATAATATAACAATGTTGGGACTCCCCAATATTTTTCTATAGCAATTGCTTTGTTATGTTAGATAATAACAGTGACATTTATAAGTGCTATATATATATACTTAATGATTGTAGTGACTTATAATTAGCCGCAAATGGGTATTCTAAGTTAGTCTCAAAGTGTAGAAGGCAACAAAATCATTAGTTTTTCTCTTGGGACACAAATGATAACAATATTATGTAACAAAATCTTCTACATTTGATATTTGATATTTGTAACAAAAAATCTTCATCTAAAGTTCTTCTTACTTTTTGTTCTTAGTTTTATTGGGATTACATTATTATGTAAGCGGTCTCCCTACACTAAAAATTAAACCTTTAAAAAATAATTTCCTCCCCAATTTTTTTTTTTTTTTTAAAAGTGCTCCCTACACTCAAGATTTTGGTTCCGCCCTTGCCTCCAAGGCAAAGTCACTCGTCTATCCGGATAAACTCTGAACTCATGCAAAGCGTTTTTTTCGCATAAATTGGGTAAGACTCTAGTTTCGCCAGCGGGAGTGGGCCCAAGAAATTATTTGTACTCAAGAAAATCTAAACTTTAAACCTAATGAGAATGCTACCAAAACCAAAGTCCTTACCATTGAGCCAACATTTTTAGGTTTGAAAGATATACAGCATCTTGGGTCACATGCTTACTTTTTCTCCGGTGTCAATTCTGATCTGAACTTTCATATGTAAAGCTAGCATTATCTTGATATTTATGCCTAACCAAATACTTATAGGCCAAGTGTTACACGCATGCAAAAGATTTTATCTGAAATATCTATGCTTTTCATGCAGAAATTGAGCTCAAATTAATACCAAAAAAAAAAAATCATGTGTCCCGTCAGCAAGAGTTTGGATTACTATCAACAAGCCACCTAATCACGATAGTAACCCTTTGTGAAAAATTTAGAAGTCTATTCGTGAGGTGTTTGTGGAGGTGATGTGAGTCTTATCGTGTCCAATGTTTTTATCTTATACTCTTTTTATGTTTTTTACGATCTCCTCTGTTTTAAATTATATCTACGTTTCTGTTTAAGCGCTATATATGTCTATGATTTGAGTCTAATAAGTTAGCGTGATATATAATCCCATGTAACGTTACGATTTTATCATATGAATGAAGAGTTATAATTTTCTAAACTATTTGCTTAACTTCTTTGGTGAGATAAATTTTTTATTTTCTCTACTTGTTAACTTTCCCCATCAGCTTTATATGTATTTACAACTTAAATCTTTCAAAGGCATTGTTCAATTGGAAAACAATGTTTATTTTTAAAGACCTGCTACATGTACATCGATCTTTCATATTTATATATATTTTTTCAGAATCATATGGTTGATTTGCAAAAAGACTATATGGACATGTACAGCGGATAAACATCAGAATAATTTGTAGCATTTTTCTCTGTAAAATAACTTGTCAAAATCTGATATTGGAAGTTTTAACTCGGTTATGGTTTCAAAATTGACTTCTCAGGAAGGAAGGTCTAAATATAACATGCTAACGTCACTTTCTCTTCCTTTATCGGGGCCTAAGAGAAAGCAGAGGACAACAATTTCACAAAGTGACGCTTCAATTCCAATAGGCCACGAGCTGCGCGCGGTACGCATGAAACGACTAAAAATGCTTATGTAATCGCAGACAAGGTGCTCTCAAACAGCACCAGGAAACATTGTCACGTCATAAAACCGACAAATGCTAAAACGATTTTCATCGAGCAACTAAGAATTGTCTCATCAAACTTTCTCATGCAAAAAAGATTTGAGATTTTTTTTTGCCTGTGAGACAGGAGTGTTAGAGGTTAATAAGGGAAAACAGAAATTAAGACTCAAGAAACGGTGCAAATGTAAACACTTAAACACTCTTCCCTTCTCAAGTAAACTTTAGTGTAAATCCATGTGTTAGCTTTACACGTGGATTTTTTTAAAAACCAAATGGTATATCTTAGTGTCTGCTCTAATATCAAGTATAGTGCATCCCCCCTTCCCTTTATTTCCCCCGTTTAATCAATAGAAATAGGAAAAAAAAAAAAAGTATAGTGCATTCATCATGTTTGAATTGATGAATGCACTATACTTTTCAATTGATGGGTGCACTATACTTTGAATAGAAAAGTATAGTGCATTCATCAATTGAAACATGATTCTGAATTAATTATGTTTAACTACTCCATGCTTTTGTTTGCCAAGAAAACAAAGCTAAGAGAAGAACAAAAAGTAAAACACATTTACGAATCACAATAATAGGTTTGTTCCGGTGGTAACGGCTTTAATCTTGGGAAATGGTTTAAAGTTCAAATTTTTTTGGCTGCAAATAATTTCTTTTGACTATATTTGTTGGTGAAGTCAGAATCTTATTCGATCCATGTGGAGGAAACATTTTACATCAGTCCGGGTTTGCCCCTGAGATTCCCGGTTCTAAAAAATAAAAACGAATAACAAATTTACAGGTTCACTCTACCGTGATTAAACGTTAACTTCCAAAAGTTCCAATGGTGCGTAACATTGTTTATCTTTGGAATGGGAATTTAAATGTTCACAGATTATTAAACGTTTCTTTTTCACCATAGATGTGTGTCATATGCAAAGTTAATAAGAACAAGTAAATTTTAATCATTTAATCAATATTTTAATATTCTCATCCATGTGTGATCTCAAACTCTCTTTTAACAGGTGAGGTCCAATACATGAAATATTTAATTGATATGAGAGGTAAAAGACCGAGACATAGTTCGAATTCATAATTTCTTCTATACCATGATAAATTATCACTTTAAATAAGCTTTGTCCTAAAAGCTTAAGTTAATAGAGAGATGTAAATTTTAATTATTTAATTAATATTTTAATATTTTTATCTTGAAAAGGGAAACAAAAGCTCAAAAACCATAAATTTAATGAAATGGAGCTCGCAAATGGCTCTTTATAATAAAGAACAGAGAAAAACTCCCTGCGTTAATGCTTGATCCAAAAGGCCCACTTGCACTCGTGCACATCTTTAATTAAATCAACCTCGATACAGTTCTATGATTTTCGTTCGTTCTTTTCCTCATCTTCTTTTTGGGCAAACTTTAAAGTACGTGAAGAACTAATATAAACTCATCTATGCAGCACTACTTTAATTATTTTTCAAAAAAACGACGGAAATCAAAAGCTTTCTCCTTTTTATCCCCCACTGATGTTTTCCAACCTTTACATCCTTTACGTCCTTGACCGAATGTCTGAATTTAGAGAGATATTGAACAGACAAAAATTCCATTATTGTCAGGCCCTTGATGAAGCAAAAACACCCATTTCTTTGATAAAAGGTCTCAATTATTGAAATCAGGNTGAAATCATTTGTCCTTAGCCAATCAAAGTGGGTTCTTTACAGACTTTTCCTTTGATCTCCGGCTAATTGTGCACAACTTACACTTAAAAAAATAATATCATCCCATTCCCATGCTTTTTCTTGAAAGCTATGTTGACAATCAAAAGAGAAACCTAATCAACATAAAAAGTTTTACCACCCAAGAAGAAGCTGATTGATCACAAATGAACACGGAACAGTCTTTCTATACTTTTGTTTTGCGAGGATGATCCAGCCAAGAGCAAGAGTTATCACTTAAATAAGCAACATTGTTCAAAAGCTATATATGGTCTTTTTGATGGTCCCAAAATTGTTTGGAGACATACCTTTTGTGAAGAACTAATGGCCTAAGATATTATTGCTGCGTCAATCCTTTTTTAATCTTTTATATATGTATTACACCAAGCAAATTGGCTACCTTTGCCACTAGAGTGGAGAAAGGCAAAAGCTTGATAAGTTTGACCAAAATAGTATAGGTCCTTTAAGGGTACTAGGACATATCTTATTTGGATTTAGTGTTTTAGATTCATCGTAAGCTATAATTTTTAGACATAACTAAGGCTCCGTTTGTTACGACGTAAAATGATTACAGGATGAAAATGATTTCAAGGAAATCATTTTTAACATTTTTCTGCCTTTGACGCGTATGAAAAATCACAACTATTTTTTATATTTTCATTTAGTCATATTAACCTATAAAAATCAATTTTTATTCACAACATAAAATTATTTATATAAAATAATTTTTTTAAAAAAGCAACATAAAAAGTTAAATCATAAATAGTCCTAAGCTCCATGGTTTTTAAAGAAGTTGTCCATCCATAACTTTCTAAGTTTAGCATTGTCTGCCATAAATGCTCTTGCAGCGTTCTCATCTCCCATCAAAGAATCAAATGCAGATGCAAGCATAAAGTCGTCATATCCTTCTATTGGGGATTATGCCCTAAATCTCAAATTATTTACATGTTTTAAGAGTTTGATATTTTTTTTATTATAAATGATTATTATTATTCATTGATTAAATAGTTGAGCATATGGCACATAATCTTTTGTATGATCTCTTATGATTGTCCCCATATAAAAGGTCTAGAGAATGTATTGAATATGGTCTATGGGTGTGATTAAGGTTTTTGTCACACAAAGTTTAAGATCATAACCCTTGTATTATGATATTCATTTGTTTGCAGTCATAATGGAACCAGCATTCCATTAGTACAATTGTTACATATCAATTGTGTAACTTACCTTAATTAGGCGAATTGTATACTTCGGGTTAATATGCAGGTGTATAGGGTAGTATTCACTAAACGAACCGAGAGTTATCTTTCCAAAAAAATACTATCATTAGGAAAATACAATAACTCTCAAGCTACTTGTAGTCGTAATTCTAAATCTTGAAAGAAAGCGAAATAAGATGTCAAATGTCTTCACTTAGATACATCGTAAATTGAGGCCTTAAACATGGGTCAACATTATCTGTGTGTTGGGTGATCACATGTAGCATCGTGAGAAGAGTTTTACTCAATAGAGAATCCAAATCCTTTTAAGTGAAAAATGATAAGAAATCTCCCCTTGAATAAGATTTTATACGGAATTATTCTTAGTCTCTGGCCAGAGCATTTTGGAAAGAGAATTCCAAAATAGATTACTTAGTGAATGGGGTATTCGCAAGAGATATAATAATAAGTATAAGAATCTGGTACTCAAGAAATAAGAGGTAAGAAATATAGTGTGACAGTATCACAGTCTTAATTTATCTATGGAGGATTTTATAGAGGAATCATACTCATCTATAAGCTAGTCAAAGGAAACTTTGTTGATTTAATCAAAAATATTTTCTGGAGTGCAGTTACAATTATGTAGTGGTATTAATTGTAATTAAATAGTGACTTGGGATAGTTAAGCTATTATAAATTAACCAAAGACATGCTTTTATTTATTTATTAAGCAGATTGTTTTAATTTATTAAAACATGGGATTATTTATTTATTGAGGCGGGTTGTTTTAATTTGTTAAAACATGGGCTTAATTATTAGGTAAGTTATTTTAATTAATTAAGACATAGGCTTATTTAAAATAAGTAGGTTGTTTTAATTTATTAAAATATGGGCCAAAGAAAAAACTTTACAGAGATGCATGGATGGGAGATTGGGCTTGGGATAAAACGCAAGCCTAAGGGAAGCAAGTAGGAGGCATGGGCTAGGGTTTCCACCTTAACCCATGGCTGTGTATTATGGTGTAGTGGAGGCTAGCTTTCTAACCTTAGCTGTCCACTACATAGTGTGGGAAGCAATCCCACATTGCTTTGAAACAGTCTTACTTCTCCCCCCTGGTGCCCCCGAAGAACATTGAGAGAGTCCTTAGAAAAAATGTTCAAAATCAACTTGCATTGGCAAATCTACCCACCAATATTTCCCCCACACCCTTGAGCTAAAAATCACCCAAAAAATCAGTCAAAACGCAAAGCCCCAAAATAGGTAGAAATATAAAAGAAGAAAGCATAGGTAGGCACAAAAACAGAGAAACAAAGATAGGCATACAAGACTAAAAAATGGCAACCGCAACAAAGATAGAAGAAACACAGCACGGTAATGAGCACAATAGCCTCAAACATGGACAAAATCCTGAAAAGGACGTTGTCTACAAAAGACATGTGCGGATTGAGCGGCCTCCACCTGTAATGCCCAAGATTTGTGATTAAGGATTATAAATTACCTTAATAGGCAAGGGTAAAAGGTAAATAAATACTTCAAAAATGCAACAAAAAAATAATAAAAATAATTTTACACACTAGGCGTCAGGACGGTGGTATTTCCGTCTGAACGGCTACTGCCCAGTATGCATCATCCACAGCGGTCTGGACATGCTCAACAATTGTTCAGTCAATAGCGTTCGTCTGTAGCACGATCTGGATAGACCTTTGCCACTGTTCACTCAGTAGCTTTCGTCCCCAGCATGGTCCGAACGAGCCACTTGCAGTTGCATCCGAACAACTCATTTAAGGGTCCGGACGGTGGTGCTTTTTGTTGTGAATATGGGTGCAAATTAAAAAATTGTGCAGCGGAAAAATAATATATTCCCTACTCAAGATCTACTCTATGAAGAACATGCGAAGAACACTGCTATTTAATAAAAAACTAGCAAGAACATAAAATTACTTACTTGCTTACTAGGGTCACTGTTGTACAAATATCCACCTAATTAAATAGGCGAATAAATGCACGTTTTACTCGCAAGTACATAAGATCAAAACGATAGTATAGACGGCAAATACGAGATCATTCCCACGAGGATTAATATAAATTATGCTTAAAGAGAATTCCTTAAAAAGATATTGTGAATGGAACGAGATAAAATACTGAATTGAAATAATAAGAATGAAGGGTTAGGGCTTCGATATCTACCGCTAATCATACTCAAATAAGGTAAACAATATGCACAATGCTATAACCATATCATGATACTCAATGTTTGCCAACCTAAGGGCATGTCATCTACTCCTTAGGCTATTAATCTCCCTAAGCAACGAGTTAGGCATGACATCTACTCTAACTCTTTTCTTTCTCAAAGGATTTAGCATGGCATCTACTAAGTTGTTCTTCAAGAAAGCATAAAACTATGGAGATCGACAAACACATGGAGCCTACAGTATGGCATCTACTTTGGTTTTCTATGTTGATTAATCCAAGAACCTATGATGGGGTTCTTTTGTTACTCTATTAGGCCCAGGACTTGGCCATCCAAATTGATCTAAATAACATATCCATACCACAAGCATATGGTGATCAAACACATACATGTGAGGAATTCAAGAAAATCGAAAATAATCAAGTTAAGCATCAAAATATGAATTGTAGCAGGACAAATTGAAACCTTAAAGAGACATGATTAAGGCTTCAATCGAGCCCTAACTAAAGTATTAGCTACACATAATTTGGATGAAAATCATCCCCATAAGAAAATAACAAAGAAAAACTAAAAAGAAAGAAAGAACTAAGAAAAACCCTTCTTTGAAGCCTTTGATTCTTCTCTTCAAGCTTGTGTGTTTGTTTTGGAGGACTTAGGGGAGTATTTGTAGAGTTTAGGAATAACCCTAGTCAATTTCGTGCACCCTAGGAAGTCCAAAATCGAGTTAGAGTAGGTTTAGGATTTTTCTAAATCGGATCTGCCAACGTTACTGTTCACCGCGCAAAGTCGCTCGAGCCACCTTGATAAGTCACTCGAGCAAACCTTATCTGCTTTAGGTTTTGCTTAATGATTTGTTCCTCTCTGAGGCCTCTTTCCAACACTCTTGACCTTACCTTAATCCAAGTTTTGAGCTAAGAGTTATGGCCAAAATAATGCACAATGGTCAAATGTTTAGCAGCTTTGCAATAGTTAATATGTTTTAAGCTCGAGTTGATAGAATTGACTTCTTTTCTTCCAAAGCCTACAAAATAAGGAAAAAACACAAAAACAACACAAAACATCATATTATAATGAAACTAAGGGATTACCATATGTGAATTAAGGGGCTTGAATGTGTAACATTCAGCACTTATCAGCCACGCTTTATCTATATGAGTGAAGAATCCTCTCCTCGATGAACACTTCAAGAACTCCTCAGATCTTCTCACCAATGATTAGAAATAACCAAAGAATGTGAGCTCTTTCTAGCGCTTCAAAATTTGAACTTAGCTCTTTGAATAAATATTCAAGGAGTGCTTTCAATTCTTAGCAATGACTAAAAGAATTGTGTTGGAGTGTTTTTGACTAAGCCATAGGGTCCTCTATTTATATTCTTCAAAGGAGTACAGGAGAAATAAAAGAAGTAATGTGGGACTGCAAGGAAGAGGGGGTGGACGGCTAGGGTTTGCAAAACCCTAGCCTCCATCTCCTTAGGTGGACGGCTAGGGTTTGCAAAACCCTAGCCCTCACCTCCTTAGGAGGTGACGCATGGGCCAAGGAAAATTTCCCTAGCCCGTGCATCATTCCCTTTGACCTAGGTTGGGTTTTATCCCAAGTCCACCTTTCCCACTTCTTTCTCTGTACAGTCTTTCCTTTGAGCCTATATTTTATTTAATTAAAACAACCTGCTTATTTAATTAACTAAGCCCATCTTTAAATAAATAAAATAACATGTCCAATAAATAAATAATTGGCCTGCCTTAATTTACAATAGCTTGATGAGGGACCTAAAAAGAAAAATATTTCTGCCTCCAAAAGTATCTGACTATCCCAAGTCACTATTAATTACAATTAACGCCACTACATAATTGTAACTGCACTTCAGAAAATATTCTTGATTAAATCAACAAAGTTCTCTTTGACATTTACCACAAGTATGATTTCTCCATAAAGTCCTCCGTAGATGAATAAAGGCTGAGATATTGTTACACTATATTCTCTACCTCTTAATCCTTGTGTACCAGATTTTTATTCTCTTATTATTCTCTCTCCTGTGAGTGTCCACCCACTAGGTATAATTTGGAGTTAACCTTACCAAATGCTCTGATCAAAGACTTAGAGAATAACACTAAATAAAATCCTATTCAAGGGGAGACTTCATGTCCTTCTTACCAAATAAGGATTTGGATTCCCTATTGAGAAAAGCTCTGCTCACGATGCTACATGTGATTACCCAATCACAAAGACTATGTTGACCTCATACAACTTAAGCGCTCAGTCTACAATGTGTCAAGGTAAAGACATTTCACATCTAAGTTTGCTTTTCTCTTAGGATTTAGAATCTCAAGTATAAATAGTCTGAGAGTTATATCTTTTCTAAAAATAATATTTTAACAGAAAAGAAAACTCCCGGCCCGTTCAGTGTATACCACCCTATACACCTACACATCAACCCGAAGTATATGCTTCGCCTGATTAAGGTAAATCTCACAATTGATGCATAATAGTCTTACTTGATGGAATGTCTAGTTCTATTATGACTGCGAACAAATAATTTCGGAGTACAAGGCTTTTGATCTTAGACCTTGTATGACAAAACTTTGCTCACACCCATAGACCATATTTAATGCTGATAAGTGCTGAATGTTATACATTCAAGCCCTTTAACTCACATGTGTTAACCTTTAGTTTGTATTGTAATCTAATATTTTGTTGTGTTTTAGTGTTTTCTCTTATATTTAGGTCTTAATGAAGAACACAAGCAATTCTATCAAATTCGGGCTTAAAATACATCAACTTCTGCAAAGCTGTTGACTAATGACCTTTGTGCACACTTTTGACTATAACTTTTAACTCAAAACTCCGATTGAGGCAAAGTCAAAGGCATTGGAAAGAAGACCCAAAAAGGAACAATTCAATAAAGCAAAAGCAGAAAATGGGCGCTCGAGCGCCCAAAATGGAGATCGAACGCCAGCAGCCTGTGATCAAGTGCCAAAAAGTGGGGATCGATCGCCATCGGTCCTTCCAGAAGCACTGCAGATCAGTTTTGCAACTGACCTTTGTGTACTGTTTTGGCCATAACTCTCAGTACATAATACGTATTGAATCAAGGTTAGGGGCGTTGGAAAGAGAACTTCAAGACGAACAAATGCTATTTTATGTGAAAGATCAGATTCTGAAGTCTTAAGGGTCAAAAATGTGTGTGAAGTCCACAAACCTTCTAGAAGCGAAAATATCTGCAAATATCTGAAAATCTCAGAAAAATAATCAAAGATTGCGGCTAGTAGGCTATGGTAGGCGCCGAATTCTCTCTTCAGAGAAGTCCCAGCCCATTGACTCATGATCTTTCCTTGATATTTATATTGTAATAATATCTTAAAGTTCTCTACCTCTATAAAAACTCAGCCGAGAGAAAAAGAAAGGAAGAAGAGAATAGACAAAAAAAGGGTTTTGTGTGTGTTCTGAGATATAGTTTTTTGATGGTTTTTGAATGAACTTTTGGAGGGGAGTATGACCATAAGTGTAAGGAGTGTGTGAAAGCTAAGGGGAGAGGGAAATCACAACCAGTAGCTCTAGAAGCTGCTGGAAGTGAATTTCCCCATTCTTCCCAAAGCATTTCCAGCACCTCCATATTGTAAAACTCCTCCATATTGTGTTGATGTAGCCTTTTCCAAATATTAATGTATGATTGTGTTTCTCTTAAGATTTTCTGCATATGTATAATGATTGTGTAGCCTATAGATTGATCTTCATGTTTATATCCATTTTTTATGAATTCATGATCTTTTCTATGAGAATATGTTTTTATCTTAAATATCTCAAACGTTTCCATTTTCTGTGATTATGGGGGCAATGGCTATGCAATGGTTCTTTTTGATACAAATTCAAGTGGGTTTCATAGGTCATACGAGGGAACACAGATCATACCACAATTAGATGTTAGGTGGACGATAATGCGAAACTAAGATGGTTATGCTATTTCTTGAAATATGTGTATGCTTATTAGGAGATTTTATAGGTCATGCTAGGGTACACGAACCAATCCACACCTTAGTGTAAATTAGTGTAAGTGGAAATTTTGCGAAACTAAGATGAGTTATCACTATCTCTTAACAAAAGTATTTTCTTGTCGAGGCCATCGTATGATTGACAACCATTACGCGCTCATATTATGTATGTAAAGAGAGACCTTGTGAATACAATCGATCATTGACGTGAGGCTTGTGGTGAAACCAACATCCTATGGTTTCCTCCATCTTCCTCCACTTTTATCTTATTTATGTCATTTATGTTTATTGTCATTTACATTTATGTCATTTACATTAAGTTAAAAATCCAAAACATATGTTATTTCATGAGTTAAGTTAGAGAAAATCTTGAAAACTTTGATAAACAACCACATAGTCCTTGAGGTTCGAACCCTCCCTATAATCCTATTCTGCAAAGATTCGTTCTATTGCGAGTGGTTAATTTATAATTGAGATTCAACCTACATCAAATGCATTCCTTGAACCTTTCGTATGGGGATAATCATAAAGAATCATACAAAGACTATACACCATCTGCTCACACACACACACACACACACACACACTATACTATATATATATATATATATATAATCAATAAACTTTATTTATTACAAATACAAAGTCAATCATATCATAATCTTGGAATTTAGGGCATAATCCCCAACAATCTCCCACTTGCCCTCAATTCCAATTGGGCATGTTCCTAACTCCCATTCCCTCTAAGTGAGTTTAGAAAACCCTTTTAAGGCAAAGTCTTAGTGAACCGGTCTGGTAGATTTTCTATAGAAGGAATCTTTAGCACAACCGTATCTTCCCGCGCTACTATATCTCTGATGAAATGGTACTTGCGCTCGATGTGCTTCCCTCCCCTATGGTTTCTTGGTTCTTTGGATTGTGCAACCGCTCCGCTGTTGTCGCAAAACAACGTGATGGGCAATTGCTCTATCCTCATTACTCCAAGGTCCGTTAGGAATTTCTTGAGCCAAACTGCTTCCTTTGCTGCCTCACCGGCCGCAACATACTTAGCTTCCATAGTGGAGTCTGCAATGCATGATTGCTTGACACTTCTCCAACTAATGGCTCCTCCTCCTAGAGTAAATACATACCCTGAGGTAGATTTTTGGGAATCGCAATCTGACTGGAAATTAGAATCTATATAACCAGTAGCTTTCAAATCCTCACTCTGGTAGACAAGCACATCATCTCTTGTTCTCCTAAGATACTTAAGTATGTGCTTGACTGCTACCCAATGTTGTGGTCCAGGGTTTGACTGATATCGGCTGACCATGTCAACTGCGAAACATATATCAGGCCTAGTACCTAGCATGGCATACATAAGGCTTCCCACTGCCGAAGCATAGGGAACATCCTTCATCTACTCTACTTGCTGCGGTGTCTGAGGACATTGCTCTTTAATAAGAGCGACTCCATGCCTGAAAGGTAACAAACCTTTCTTGGAGTCAGTCATGTTAAACCTAGCTATGATCTTATCTATGTAAGCAGCTTAGGATAAGCCTATCATCCTATTCTTGCGATCTCGCAAAAGCTTGATCCCAAGGATATAGCTTGCTTCTCCCAAGTCCTTCATATCAAACTGGTTAGATAACCAAATTCTTATTGCTCATAATGTTCCTACATCGTTTCCGATAAGGAGGATATCATCAACATATAGCACTAAGAATGTCATTATCAAATCCTTACACTTTTTGTACACACATGGTTCATCAAGGTTTTGTTCAAAACCATACTATTTGATTGTCTCATCAAACCTGATGTTGCATGACCTGGATGCCTGCTCAAGTCCATAAATGGACCTTTGCAACTTGCAAACCATATCACTTTGGCTTCCTGCTATAAAGCCATCTGGCTGCATCATATAGATGTCTTCGTCAAGCTGCCCATTCAAGAAGGCTGTCTTGACATCCATTTGCCAAATCTCATAATCATGATGAGCTGCAATGGCTAAGAGAATCTGAATGGATTTAAGCATGACAACAGGCGAAAAAGTTTTCTCATAATCAATACCTTCTTTCTGAGTAAAACCCTTTGCCACCAACCTTGCTTTAAAGGTTTCAACATTCCCATCCACCCCTCTCTTTCTCTTGTAAATCCACTTGCAAACTATAGGCTTGATGCCGTTAGGTGCCTTTACAAGACTCCAGACTTTGTTGGAATACATGGATTCCAACTCACTTTCCATAGCCTTGACCCATTGGTTCGCATCCACATCGTTAACTGCTTCATTGTAAGTTTTAGGATCTGATTCATGTACATCAGGTTCATCCTCTCTAACTTCCCCTAAGAACATGAATCTATCAGGAGCCCTGACAATCCTCCCACTACGATGAGGCATGATGGTACTTGGTGTTGTTTCCGTAGTAACCTGTGGTGTATTAGATACTACCACATTTTCAAGAATACTCGAAGATGACCCAGCACTTGCTGCTAACATTTCTTCTAGAACCATCGTACTCTTAGGTTTAAAATTGTTTATATATTCCTCTTCAAGAAATCTAGCATTTGTGGTAACAAACACTTTCTTGTTCTCAAGACTATAAAATAAATAACCCT
>FXXK01001292.1:177899-190853 GCA_900184695.1 Betula pendula
ATTCAATCATTTATTTTGTTCCATTCAAAATATCTTCTTAGGAATTGCTTTTTTAAACATAATTTACCAATCCTCGTGGGAATGATCTCGTATTTGACGTCTATACTATCGTTTTGATCTTGTGCACTTGCAAGTAAACGTACATTTATTCGCCTATTTATTTAGGTGGATAATTTGTACAACAAGTTTTTTGGCGCCGATGCCTGGGGAATGTGTTTAAAATTGTGTTTAAAAGATTTTCCTTTACTTTGTTATTGTTGTTAAATTTTCATCTTTAAAAAAAAAAAAAAAAAAAAAAATTCTGACTTCTGTTTTAGTTTCTGGTTTTTTGTTCTGTTCAAAGAGCTCGAGCGCTTCTTCTCAGACAGCAGCACTGAAGCTGCTACACACTACAGAAACCAAATTTTCACATGCAAGGTCATCGATTTCAGAATTTAGCTATTATTCCATACGATCCAGAGATCGAACGGACTATTCGCCAACCTCAAGAGCAAAGAGACAACTCCGAAACAAAAGTGGAATTCAAAGTTGAAGAAGAGATGGCAGAAGCACGTGTAAAAAATCAGCCCGAGCGAAAGCCGATGAAGAGTTCCTTCATTCCACAAAATCTCAATCAAACTTCTTGCATTGCTTTCCAACCGAATGTGCAGAGCAATTTTAATTTGTCACCTCATCTGCTCAATATGGTTCCACACTATAGAGGCACACCTATGGAGGATCCTTATCTACACATTCGGGACTTCTTTGATCTTTGCAAGACTCAGAACATCCATGGCTTAAACACAGAAGGAATCAGGTTAATTTTCTTTCCTTTTTCTTTAAAGGATAATGCTAAACTTTGGTTAAACTCTTTGGCTGCAGAATCTATTCACACTTGGGAGGAGTTGGCAACAAAGTTTCTTAAGAAATTCTTCCCAGCCCAAAGGACAAGACAATTGAGGAGGGAAATTCAGACCTTCCAACAAAAAGATGGAAACCTTTTCTTCTAGGCATGGGAGCACTTCAATGAGATACTTCTCAAATGTCCACATCACAACTTATCCTAAGAAGATCAGGTACAAGCATTCTTTGAGGGTTTAGATAATCCTAATAAAAGTCTTGTAGAGTCAGCGTATGGAGGCGTGCTAATGGAAAAAAGTAGTGAAGAAGCCATAGAACTCTTTGAGACTTTGAGCAAGAACTCCCAACAATTCTCATTCCAAGGGAGGCAAGGACTCAAAGGAAAGGGCGTGTATGAAGTCAATATTAACAATGGAGTTCAGAATCAGATGGCGACCATGGAGAGGAAATTGGACATGCTAGTGAAAGCCATGACTTCTCAAAATATCTATCCCATTCAACAAATTGCACAAGTTGAGGTATGTGCCATATGTTCCCATTCTGACCACACCATTGAGACTTGTGCAATGTCTTCATTCATAGATCAGGAGCAAGCAAATTATGTGGGTCAGAATAATTATCCTCCAAAGAACAACCCATTCTCCAACACATACAATACAGGGTGGCAAAACCACCCCAATTTCTCATGGAGTAACAATTAAAATGTGCAGAATCCATAAGGGCAGCAACAAAATATCCAGCAGGGGAATAATTATCAGGCTCCACCACAAGTGATGCAACCCAATCCGGAGCAGAAAAAGAATGATCTTGAAGGGGTAGTACTTTAGTTCATAACCGCACAAAAACAGACTAATGCTCCGAATAGTTTGTCTATTCAAAGACTAGAAGCAACCACCAGCCAGGCCATTCAGATATTGGAAACACAAGTGGGGCAGATGGCCAAAGAGATGAGCAAAAGAAAGAGGGGCGAATTTCCATCCCAAACAATACCCAATCCAAGAGGACATGAGCAGGTTAATGCTGTGACATCTCTCAGGAGTGGTAAGGTCATTGATAACAAGGTGGGAATAGAAAAGGAAGTAGAAGCACCTCCAACAACAGCCACAACTTCCAAAAAGGTAATTGAGAGGGAGTATGTGACATTGCCACCCTTCCCTCAAAGGTTAGTGAAGCCCAAGAAAGAAAAACAATTGCTGGATGTTTTTGAAACCTTAAAGAAAGTTGAAATCAATATTCCTTTACTTGATGCAATTAGACAGATTCCATCTTATGCCAAGTTCTTAAAGGATTTATGTACTAACAAGAGAAAGTTTCAAGAGCATGAGCAAGTCGCATTAACCGAGGAGGTAAGTGCAGTTTTGTTAAGAAAGTTACTACCTAAGCTGAAAGATTCAGGTAGTTTTACTATCCCATGCAGAATTGGTGACAAACTCTTTGACCGTGCTTTGTTAGACTTAGGGGCAGGTATCAATTTACTACCTTATGAGGGTTATGAAAAATTGAGTTTGGGGGAACTTCAACCAACCTCAATTACATTGCAATTGGCTGATAGAAGCATTAAGTGACTGAGAGGTATTTTAGAAAATGTTTTGGTCAAGGTAGATAAATTTATTGTGCCTGTTGATTTTGTTGTCCTGGATATGGAACAATCACCCATGCCAACGTCCTTACCCATTATTTTAGGAAGATCCTTTATGAGCACTGTTGATACTAACATATGTGTTAAAAAAGGTATTATAAGCATGGAAGTAAATGGGGAAAAGGTTGAGTTTAAGGTGTTTGATGCAATGAAGTTGCTACAAGAGAATCATGAGTGTTTCAATATTGATGTGGTCCAAAGTACTGCTAAAGAAATTTTGCAAGTACACATCATTGATCCCTTGGAGTTTGCCATGACTGTAACCTCACAAAGCCGGAGCATGAACGTGTTATTGACATCATTGATGCCACACACTCTCTTGAGGCTTCTACACCTCATCTAAGAAGGTACACACTTTCCTTTGAAACTCTTGTACCTACTAACACTACTCTTGATCCTTCTATTGGCAGGGCACCAGATTTGGAGTTAAAGCATGGTGGATATGAAAATGATGAGTTGTGCAATGAAAGAACCAAGAAATATCCTGATAAGCAGCTTGTCAAGAAGGAGTCTTATGTGGGACAGAAGGTGTTGATATACAATTCAGAATTAAGACTCTTTCCTATTAAGCTAAAGTCTCGATGGTATGGTCCTTATGATGTCACAAAAGTTTATCCTTATGAAGCCGTGGAGGTTTATTGCAAAGAAAAGAATCAAACTTTCAAGGTGCATGGACACTGGGTGAAGCCTTATATGGAGATGGGCGTTCAGTTTAGAAATGAGGATGTGACCCTCCAATCTGTCCAGCATATTACTTGAGAGTCACATAGCCTGGCTGAAGAAAATAAACTTAGCACTACTTGGAAGGTAACCCAAGAAGAAATGAGTGGTACTGAGGCCATTTCATGCACTAAAAACCATATCCTTTAAAATTTTCTGTTTGCTTTTAATTTTTGTTTTATTTTCTGATTATTTTTTAGTTTCTATTTTGTTTTCATGTTTGTAGTTTTTCTTTGTTTTGTTTTAGCAGTTTATTTTTCAGGAAAAGTGTGCTTGCATTCAAGTTTGGGGGTATGATACGAGCCATACCTAGTCCAACCAGTTTTCTCATCTCCCTAGTATGATCTTTCCATTTTTCTCTACACATTGAGAACAATGTGTAACTCAAGTTTGGGGGTATGGGAGACACACACACACTTTGTCCATTTTTTTTTTTGAAGAAAATTGCATATTCTTGTTATTCTTAAGAATTTGGTTGATTTGGAACTGTGATTTGAATTTCATTGGCGAGCTTAGGATGTTGAACACATGATCATATGATTAGGATTTTAGGTCTTGTTGCTTACCTTTGGCATCTGAGCATTCACTTATTTCAATTCAAATTGCCACAAGCACATTAGCACATAATTTGTGAGGTATGACATGTGAACCTGATTGTGTATGTTTTCAACATTTTGGGTGAAGTTGGGTGACTTGTTGGATGGATACCATGGCATATAAAAAAAAAAAAAAACCCAATAGTCACGGCTAAGCCCAATTCTGTAGCATTTTTTACTCGAGTTAATTAGCCTTAAAGGTGTCTCTACACCTAGTGCCCTAAAGCCATCTGGTTTGGGAGCATTGGCTTAACACTCGTTACAAGGGTCAATTAGAAAGCTTAAGAGAATTGTGCTAGTTTACTTCTATAGCCTTTTGACTTGAGTTAGTAAGCCTTAAGGGTGTCTCTACACCTAGTGCCCTAAAGCCATCTGGCTTGGGAGCATTGGCCTAATACTCGTTACAATGGTCAATTAGAAAGCTTAAAAGAACTTGAGGCAATTTCACAGCCTGGACCAAAAAAAAAAAAAAAAAAAAAAAGAAAGAGGAGAATGGCCATTGGTTATTCAAGTTCCGCATGGGGCCCAGTCACTTTGAGATATCGGGTCTTGCCATCAGATTTTAATTTGAAAGCCTCATGATTATTATGGTTGATTCCACTTTACCTGGAAATTGAACTGTGAAATCTCATGCTTGTCTTTGTGAGTGTAGATTTGAATTTCAAATCATTGTGAAGATGGATGTTCTAAACCTTTTAAGCTTGACTAATGAAATGGAATTTTCCATATACATTGTTTGTCTTTAGTCTTGGAGCGAACATGAATTTGTGCATAATGTTTATGGGTTCAATTCCTGTTATACCTCACAAGACTTTACTCGTCCTACTTACGGATGCCTAGGGGTTTAACACACTTTTGCATACTGAACGGACCTGGAAAGTGCTAGCCACATCTGCGCTATAACCCCAAAAGGATTAGTCATTTTGGAGTTTCCCTGAATCACTTTAAAGCCCATTTCACTGAACTAGCGGATGTAGGACTCAACCTCATGACTTCTTTATAATTAACCCACTCTATCGTGGGCATTTCTCATCTTCCCAATATGGGACTGGGGTGTTACCAACTCCCCTTCTTAAACTCTACGTCCTCGTCAGGGCCACGTCATGCAGTATTCCAGGTTCACATGGTTGGCGTTACTAGGTGCCTTGATTACATTGGGAAGATGAGAAATGCCCACATGAGTGGGGTGAATTATAAAAGAGAGTCATGAGTTGTTGATAGTTCCACTTCACCTAGTACTAGGTGAACTGGGCTTTATAAGTGTTCTAGGAAACTCCAAAATTGTCTAGTCTTTTGGGTTATAGCGCAGATGTGGCTAGCGTTTTTCCCTGGGTCGTTCAAAATGGTATCAGAGCCACCTAGTAACGCCAGACCATGGAGGTAATCGAAACACTGTATGACGTGGCCCTGACGAGGACGTCAGAAGTTTAAGAGGGAGTTTGTACCCCGTCCCTATTTGGGAGAAGGAAATAAACCTATATAGAGTGGGTGAATTATATAAAGAGAGTCATGTGTTGAGTCCCACATCGCCCTTAATCTAGGTGAAACTCTTATATAGTGATTCTAGGGAAACTCCGAAATTGACTAGTCTTTTTGGGGTGATAGGCAAGATGCTTGCGCTTTCCCGGTGTTACAATACGCTAAATGCCAATCTTGTCCTTACGACGAAGAGAGGTAGAGTATAGTTGTCATTTATTTTCAGGTTAATCTCTTAGTTCACATATGTTAATCTCTTAGTTTCATTATAATATGATATCTTGTGTTTGTTTTGTGTTTTTTCCCTTATTTTGTAGGTTTTGGAAGAAAAACACTAAATTCCATCAAGTTCCGAGCTCAGGAGGATGTTGGAGAAAAGTTGAAGAATTTGGCTCGAACCAATCTTATTTAGCTCGGCATCTCTTTGGGCTCGAGCCTATCAATTACGCTCGAGCCATCTCTTGGCTCGGCCATTATCCATATTTTAGCTCGAGCCCCTTTGCGCACTAAACAGTTAAGTCGGCAGACCAGATTTGGAAAGATCCTAAAACTACTCCAACTCGATTTTGGACTTCCTAGGATACACGAAATTGACTAGGATTGTTCCTAAACTCTATAAATACTCCCTTAAGTCCTCCAAAACAAAGACACAAGCTTGAGGGGAAGAATCACAGGCTTTAAAGAAGGGTTTTTCTTAGTTCTTTCTTTCTTTTTAGTTTTTCTTTGTTATTTTCTTATGGGGATGATTTTCATCCAAATTATGTGTAGCTAATACTTTAGTTAGGGCTCAATTGAAGCCCTAATCATGTCTCTTTAAGGTTTCAATTTGTTTTGCTACAATTTATGTTTTGATGCTTAATTGATTTATCTCGGGTTTTTATTCGTTCTTCATATGGGTTATGTATGGGTTTGATCATCTTATGCATATAACATGTGTAGAGTGTTATCTAGGTCAATTTGGATGACCGAGTCCTGGGCCTAGTAGAGTGACAAAAGAACCAATTGCGGGTTCTTGGGGTAATCAACATGAAAGACCGGAATATACACCATGTTCTAGGTCTTAGTGTGTTTGTCGATCTCCATAAATTTATACTTTCTTGAGGAACAACTTAGTATACACTCATGCTAAATCCCTCAAGAAAGAAAAGAGTTAGAGTATACACCCATGCCTAATCTCGTTGTTTAGGGAGATAAATAGCTTTTGGAATATACACCCATGCCCTTAGGATGACAAACATTGAGTATCTTGATATGATTGCAGCATTGTGCATTTTGTTAATCGTAATTGGGTATGATTAGCGGTGGATATCGATGCCCTACCCTTTTATCTTACTATTTCAATTCAATCATTTATTTCGTTCCATTCAAAATATCTTCTTAAGAATTGCTTTTTAAACATAATTTACCAATCCTCATGGGAATGATCTCGTATTTGCCGTCTATACTATCGTTTTGATCTTGTGCACTTACGAGTAAAACGTGCATTTATTCACCTATTTATTTAAGTGGATATTTATACAACAATATTCTGCCGTTTCTAAGGCATATCCCCAAAAGGATGTTGGTAGAGCAGCAAAACTCATCATACCCCTCACCATTTCTAGCAAAGTCATATTCCTTCTTTCTGACACACCATTTTGTTGGGGAGTACCCAGTGCAGTCATCTGAGATACTATCCCTGCTTCTGATTAGTAATCCTTGAATTCTCCGAGGAAATATTCACCTCCTCGGTCAGACCGAAGTGCTCTTATATGTTTCCCTAATTGTTTTTTTGCTTCGGCCCGAAACTCTTTGAATTTCTCAAAGGATTCAGACTTTCGGCACATAAGGTAGACATATCCATATCTTGAGTAATCATCAGTAAACGTGATGAAATACTCATATCCTCTTCTAGCCTGAGTATTCATTGGACCACATACATCAGTATGTACTAATTCTAACAAATCTGTGGCCCTGTCCCTTTAGCAGAAAAGGGCCTTTTGGTCATTTTTCCTTCCAAACAGGATTCACACACTAGGATAGATTCTATAACATAATTATCAACAATATTTATATTAGGAGAAATAATATATAAACATCCACAATCGCACCAGAACAAATAAATAATCTATCCTTCTTTATTACTGCAATATCCCTCAAAACAGAGGTATATCCTCATTTACCCAAATGAGTAATAAAAATTAAATTCCTGCGAATGTTGGATACATGTAAACAGTCTGTTAATATTAAAAACTTTGATTTAAAGTAAAGTTTGATAATTCCAATGGAGAGTATTGGAACTCTTGTTCCATCTCCCAATGTCAGGACATTTCTCCTTCATTCAGCTTTCTAGTTTCCTGGAACCCCAGCAATGAATTGCAGACATGATTAGTTGAACTCGAATCCACACACCAAGTATCTGTGTAGTTCGCAACTAAACACGTTTCAACTAAAAAGGAAGATTTGTTACCTTGTGCTTTAGAAGCAAGATACTTGGAGCATGTTTTCTTCTAGTGCCCTAGCTGATCACAGTAGAAGCAATTCTTCTTCCACTGATTAGCCTTTGTCCCTTTTTTAGCTAGTTTCGGCTTATTGGCAACATTGTTGCTAGCCTGTTTAAACTGCTTCTTCTTTCACTTGCCTTTCGGCTTGGGGTTGGAAGCATGAGCAATAAAATGCAGAGGTCTTGTTCTTTAAGATGCTTTCCACTACTATTAACTCGTTCATCAACTCTACCAATGTATAGTCCTTTTTGCTCATGGATACATTGAGCCTGAATTGATTGAAGGAGGAAGGCAAAGACTGTGGAATCATATCTACCTGAGACTCACCATCTATCTCAGCACATAGAACCTCCAGTGTATTAAGCATGGCTATCATTGATAGGCAATGCTCCCTCACTGGTGTTCCCTCAGCCATCTTTGTACTCAGCAAAGATCTCATCGTATCTGCCTTTGCGGCACGACTCTACTCACCAAACATCTCTCTCAGGATTGTCATCATGGTCGAAGCATGATTTATTTTCTAAAGCTGGTGTTGTATCACATTAGCCACAGAGGCTAGAATGTAACACTTGGCCATCTCATCAGACTTCCTTTAGCGATTAAATCGCAGCTTGTCATCTTCTGAGGCATCCTCTGTTGTAACATCTGGACATGCCTCTGCATGCACGTACTTGTGCCCTTCTACGGTTAGCATTATATCCATGTTTCTTTTCCAGTCAACATAGTTGGGACCAGTCAACTTGTTTTGATTCAAGATATGGAGAAAGGGCTAAATGAAGACATATTGTATTCTGAAAATATATATTGAGCATATATCAGGCATATATTAAATTTAGCACAAATAAAACATGTATACCCAATAAGACATATTATATTTGAAAAGCTACGACTACCTAATCTGTGATTAAAATTACCCTCCGTGGGGATCGCGAGGCTTCATGCCAAGTCAAGGTATCTTTAATCACCTGACTAGGCAAGATTATATTTCTCTATTAATGGCCTTTAGTTTACAATAAAAACCATTATTGTAACTACCATGTCATTAATAAATGTCGTTTTTATTTCAGTCTCTAATCATAGATAACATAGCTCCTTAGGGAGATTAATATCTAAGATCAGTCAAGTATGACCATTCATTTAAAATTGATGTGGTTGTCCAAGTGACTCCACTGTGGGGTGACCGTCAATTGGTGATAAGCACATCACATTTATCCAATCCGAAGATCTATTATGTAACCCAAGAAACAAAATTACCCTCCATGGGAATCGTGAGGCCCAAGGCTAGGTCAAGGTATTTTATTTACAACATTACTATAGACCTGTGATGAAGACTGTGAGATTTGCATCCCGAAATCCCTCTCCCACTTGATATTTTAAACTCTGGGTTTATTTAAAAAACAATTGCTCTATCACAATTGCGACTTTGCCACTTTGTGTTTTTCAAGAAAACACTATCTGCTAATAACTTCAATTTTCTTTCAATCTTTTCTTGTACTTGAATGAACAAATTCAAATCCAATTAAATAGGATCAATAAAATTTGTTTACATTCACGCAACAATGAAGATATGAAAAAATCGATTATTCGGCTTATACCGTATTTATAAAATAAATACAAAGCTGGTGTTCAACAAATAGCATATATTTGTACCTTGGGGTATTTGTGTCTTTCAACCATGTACCATCCTTGTATCAAAAATACCCTAGAGTTTTATTAATGAAAAATATTTTTCACAATAAAATTGCATTTCATGTCAGCATTTAGGGTTTCTGATTTCCAAAACCATCAACGAAATTTAAAACGATCATAACTTTTTCGATATTAATTGAAATGATGATCTGTTTGGACCATTGCGTTGAGCACGAATTTTCCTTGTGGAAACAAGTGCCTAATTATATTTAGGTCTTGTTAACACAACTCGAAAAAATTCTTAATCCTACAGGCCTGCTGTAAATTTTACAACAACATATTCTGGAACGTAAAATCAACCAAAAATAGCAAACGATCTCCAAACGACTTGAAACTTTCCAATTGAGATCCTAACATGTCGTAGAACATGTTCTAGGTCTTAAACAAGAACTTTTGTTTCCGAAGATCATCCAAACACAAGCAATAGAAAAATAGAAAAACAGTTTTCTAAAACTTTTCTTCTATATGTATCTAATAAAGTAGGCTCTAATACCAATTGTTGTGAATATGGGTGCAAATTAAAAAATTGCGCAGTGGAAAAAAATATATTCCCTACTCAGGATCTACCCTATGAAGAACTTGTTATTTAATAAAAAACTAGCAATAACATAAAATTACTCACTTGCTAACTAGGGCCACGCCTTGGCTATATGAGCAAAGAGTCCTTTCCTCGATGAACGCTTCAAGAACTCAGATCTTCTCATCAATGACTAGAAATAACCAAAGAGTGTGGGTTCTTTCTAGCTCTTCAAAATTTTAACTTAGCTCTCTGAATAAATATTCAAGGAGTGCTTTCAATTCTTAGCAATGGCTAAAAGAATTGTGTTTGAGTGTCTTTGACTAAGCCATAGGGTTCTCTATTTATATTCTTGAAAGGAGTACAGGAGAAATAAAAAAAGCAATGTGGGACTGCAGGGAAGAAGGGGTGGACAGCTAGGGTTTGCAAAACCCTAGCCCTCACCTCCTTAGGAGGTGACGCATGGGCCAGGGAAAATTTCCCTGGCCTGTGCATCATTCCCTTTGACCTGGGCTGGGTTTTATCCCAAGCCCACCTTTCCCATTTCTTTCTCTGTACAGTCTTTCCTTTGGGCCTATATTTTATTTAATTAAAACAACATGCTTATTTAATTAAATAAGCCCATGTTTAAATAAATAAAATAACCTGTCAAATAAATAAATAATAGGTCTGTTCATGGTTAATTTACATTAGCTTGATGAGGGACCTAAAGAGAAAAATATTTTCGGCTCTAATAGTATCCGACTATCCCAAGTCACTATTAATTACAATTAACGCCACTATATAATTGTAACTGCACTCCGAAAAAAATATTCTTGATTAAATCAACAAAGTTCCCTTTGACATTTAGCACAAGTATGATTCTTCCATAGACAAATAAAGGCTGAGATATTGTCACACTATATTCTCTACCTCTTAATCCTTGTGTACCAGATTTCTATTCTTTTATTATTCTTTCTCCTGTGAGTGTCCACCCACTAGATATAATTTGCAATTAATCTTACCAAACGCTTTGATCAAAGACTTAGAGAATAATACTGAATAAAATCATATTCAAGGGGAGACTTCGTGTCCTTCTTACCAAAGAAGGATTTGGATTCCCTATTGAGAAAAACTCTGCTCACGATGCTACATGTGATCACCCAATCACAAAGACCATGTTGACCTCATATAGCTTAAGGGCTCAGTCTACAATATGTCAAAGTAAAGACATTTCACATCTGAATTTGCTTTTCTCTCAGGATTTAGAATCCCAAGTATAAATAGTTTAAGAGTTATATCTTTTCTAAAAACAATATTTTAACAAAAAAGAAAACTCCTGATCTGTTCAGTGTATACCGCCCTATACACCTACACATCAACCCGAAGTATACATTTCGCTTGATTAAGGTAAGTCTCACAATTGATGCGTAACAGTCTTACTTGATGGAATGTCCAATTCCATTATGATTGCGAACAAATGATTTCGGAGTACAAGGCTTATGATCTTAGACCTTGTGTGACAAAACTTTACTCACACCCATAGACCATATTCAATGCATTCCCTGGACCTTTTGTATGGAAATAATCATAAAGAATCATAGAAAAGACTATACGCCATATACCAAATATATATATGTAATCAATAAACATTTATTTATTACAAACTACAAAGTCAATTATATCATAATCTTGGGATTTAGGGCATAATCCCCAACATTTTTCTACACCTATAAAAGGCTAAGACACGATTTTCAGCCCACTTTTTGGATTTCTTTCTTCTCTCCATGTCATTTTCTCTCCTCTCTCACCTAGGGTTCATACCCAAACCTTGGGTATTGATTCTTATGAGTCTCTATCATCATTTCTAACACCGGATTCAAGATCCTCGGTCCGGTGTTGAAAAGCTATTTCTGCCGATCGTTTCAAGGTAAAAATTCTTGAAACCCTAATTTCTCAATGTTTGGGCTACATTCTTGAATGTGTAACTTAATTTGAGTAATTTCTTAGGATTCTTGTTGGTTGTGCTCATCCTCCATTGGATTGAAGTTCCATGGTACACAAACTCCAAATTCTTCAAGAATCGAGGTATAATTCTAAACCCAAATTTCCCTTTAGTTGTGTACCTTGGGATTTGTTGATGTTGGACCCTAGTGTAACTCTATGGGTTAACTATGTAGGTTATTCAAATATTATTTAGAACCCTAGAATGCTATGGGTTACTTTTGGGCTATTTGATGCTTATGCTTTCAAGTATCATAGGTGTTGGGTTTAGAGTATGAGTGTGTAGTTGTTAATGTTTTAGCAATGTAATTATGCAGTGAGCATTGCTAGAGCATTTGGTCTAGAAAGAAGTCGAATTTGTCAAGCTAAGGTAAGTATTTATACTTATTTAAGAATGATACACCTTTAAAATGTTTGTGTTTTAATGTTTAGTAGATGTTCTATTTATTAACAAGGAAATGATTTCTAAATGAGTTGAAGAAAGGATATGAAGTTAAAGAACAAACCGATGATATTTTGTGATAGTACATGACTTTATGCTTTCAACTATTTTCATGAGATTGATGAGTATTTGACAGGTGATTTATGATAAGTTATTATGATTTATGTTATGGCGGACTTGTTAAGTTTCATGATGTTCATTGATATTTGTTTTGAGAAATAAACTATGGCTAAAGTGTTTACATAATACTTATGAGCATTTTTTAGAAAAGCATGAAAGAGCATGAGATAAAAGACGCATATGAATCTAGGCTACAAAGGTCAAGAATTGTGAGCATGTGAAACTAGGCCACAAAGGTTAAGAATGGTAAACATATAAACCTAGGCACAAAGGTAAGAATTGTGAGCATATGAACCTCGACCACAAGGGTTAAGAATTGTGAGACATCATGAATCTATGAAAAACCTTGCCACAGAGGTTGGTGTCCATGTACCCAGTGCATAGCATGATGATTTTACATAATGATTAGATGTTTTATGAGAGAGTGATGTTAGTTAAGCACTATAACC
>FXXK01001293.1:0-87659 GCA_900184695.1 Betula pendula
GGAGAGATCGCTTTCTGGCCTTTCATTTGATCCTTGGGGTGGGCGTTGGTCATTCGCCTGAGCGCGCTGACCTCCTTCTCCGGTTCGTCGACTTCCATCCATGAGGGCCTTCACCTCGCGTGCCTTCCACGCGTACGTATTCCTCTTCATCAGCGCTGAGTTCATCAGAGTCAGTTTCGCTGAATGGTTGTCCCTCTACGTTCACCCTACCATGCGGGCTAGGGCAGAGCTGGCGGACGAGGATGCGTTCATACGCTTAAGATCTTCTATCTCCTCGGCCTTTTGTTGCATTCTGGCCTCTGGGGTCTGGGAAGCACTCCTGCTGCCGAAAGCTGGACAGCAGCAGCTTTTCCTTTGTCTAAATGAGGGGTTTCCGGAACGAACGCGCGGTTGCCCGGCCGTTCCCCCGCTGGGTTGGGAAGCTTGCGGAGTTTCTTCGATACCATTGCAGTCGGATCGGTTTTGTAGTAAGAACAATATCGTTCCACAGACGGCGCCAAACTGTTGAAGCAGTTTCCGACTCCGGCTGTACGGTAACCTGAGAACAGAGAAAACGTCAGACACAAGAGCTTGCCGGGGGTGCCGGCGGGGGATAGCTCCGATGCCTAAGTCAGATTCTTATCTTTTTTGAGAGAAAAGACTTAGAGTGATTCTATTGTCAAAACATACGTACCTTTGCCGAACCTATCCCTCCTCCTTATATATGAGCTGCTTCCCCGGGGCTCATTAATGAAGCCTTTCTGTGGGCCCCTGTGTTTTCTTTTAATCGGCTATGCCCATGCGGGTCATTAAAGATTAATCCACGTGCCGTGGACGTAATGGCCCACGATAAGTAAATTCCTGTTTGCTTGTCACATCAATCATGCCTTGATGGGTTTAGTAGGCATCGGTAACTTGCGGGCACAATTACCGAGGTCGGCGATCATAAATGCTAGCCATAATGGGGCTTGTCCCTTCTTCATAACAGGTCATTAACCTTACCATGCGGGAGTCGAACCCTGGAGGTCGGCAGAGCTCCTTTTAGACCGGAACCGAACCTAGGGGTTCTGCCGGGTTTGCTGTGCGAAACCGAACATAGGAGTTCGGCCAGATCTAAGACACAAAACCGAACCTAGGGGTTCGGTTACCATGGTCGGTAGTGAGGCGGGCCTGGGCTTGACCTACACGGGCCGCGCCACAAGAGAATTGGGTGTGGGCCTAATTGTAGTTTTAGGCCCAATCCCTAACAAGTAGCAACACCAGTTTAAAACCACATTGAAACCGATTGTAGTTGCTGTTGTTTAAAATTCAATAACTAGGGACTCCGATTGTGATTTGTAGGGAATCACCGCAACTGGCTGTATACCCATAGTAAACAAAGTAATCTAGATGACTCACCTTGAAACCAATTTCTAGTATAGCATGGTATAACTTCAAATATCATTGTCTTGATTATTGTTTGAGTCAATATAGGGATCTTTTTAACTTGTAAAATTTGTCCTCATGTCCTTCTACTTGCAATCATTCAAATTGTATCACATAGATATCCTTTTTCAATTCCCTGTTCCGAAAAGCTATTTTAACATCCAATTGATGCAATTCTAAATCCATTTTGGCTAGTGGCAGAGCCAAAAAATTATTATAGTAGAGGTCAAACTAAAAATATTAGAAATACAATTTAAAACATAAATGAAGTAATTTATCACCAATATTTATATTGCAAAAAGTATATCTATAAAAATTTATAAATATATTCCAAAATTGATATATGTGCAATATATCATGTCAGTACTAATATAAAAAGAAATAAAAATACAAAAAAGTATTTAAAATTGTAGCTGAACTCTTTTAGATAAACAAAATTATAAAATATCGAATATGAATTGATGCTTTTCGCAATTTCTCTTTCAATATAGACAACTAAATTATATGCAAAAAAATTCATTATTTCTTTTGTTTCGAAATCTTTGTTGTAACAACTTTCATAGTTAAAAATGCTCATTCGGTAATTGTTGCAAACACTAAAAGGGTCTATGTATCAATTTATTTTAATTTTTTACCCTACACTGACACAATCATGTGGCACACACCTTTTTAACTATCATCCCAAGCAACACAAAAAAAGAAAATGACGCTTCATTCCTCACTTAGAAAACAGGAAAATAAAAGAAATATGACACAGAGTGTCAAGTAGGTGGTGAGCCAGTAGCCGTTATTAATGAGAAATTTAGAAACGTATACGTATTGTTTTGTTTCAACTTTTTACTTGAAGTCTGAAACAATTTTTTGTGTGGGTCATTTTCAAAAGAAAAGTCGAAGCACGTAAGGGCCATTAGCCCTTCCAATTTAAGACTTCTTTAACAATACATTTTTTTCACAACTTTTGAAGGGGCCACGATCCCTTCAGGTCTTCAAGTAGATCCGCTGCTGATTTTGGCTACCACAAACATGATTATTCTCACGAAAGCAAACTTTGTCACAAATGAATAAGTATCAACAAAATCTACACCAAGTCGCTGAGTAAATCCTTTTGGCTATCAACCTAGCTTTATACTTGTCAAGGCTTCCACCTGCTTTGAATTTTTTTCTCAATACCAATTTGCTTCCAATGGCTTTCCTTTGACTTTGTAAATCAGTGAGCTCCCAAACATCATTTTTCTTGATTGAATCAAGCTCTTCATGTTTATCATTAATCAATTTATCCGCATCATAATTGCTCACGGCTTCTTTGAAATTAGTTGAATTATCTTGTAGATTTATATTATATATGCTTAGTACATAATGATCTCTAAGTGTACTTGATGGCCACCTTTGTCTTTTAGTGCCACTAATTCCTTCACCTATATCTATGTGTGATTGATTATTAGACTTTCTTTTATTTCTACTATTCTGAAGATTTGTCAATTGTTTATTTTCTAACTAAGTATCTTAGGGTGCTTGACATGTAGAATCTTCACCTTGTAAAAGTCTGATATCTTCCATAAAAGTAATTTGGTTGGTATTTATCAAGAAATATAGCATCCATACTTTCTATCAATCATCTCTCATAATCCACTACCATTCTGTACGTATCCTATAAACATACATTCTCGGGTTTTACTTTCTAATTTATCTTTTAAGGTTTTTGGGATAAGTACATATATCTAACATCCCCATACCTTGAGATTTTCAACATCTGACTTTAGACCTGTCCAATATTCAGATGGTGGGAGACTAGGAGTTGTTTGGATTTTGTCTTCACTGTATTAAGAATGTATGCTGCAATGGATAAAGTCTCTCCCAAAAAATGAACGAGTAAATCAGCATATGCTATTATGAATGTTATCATATCCATCAAGTTGTGTTTCTCTTTTCTACAATATTATTTTGTTGAGGCTTATAAGGCATTGTAAATAAATGTTTTATTCCACTTTTCTTACAGAAAGAATCAATGGCATCATATTCACATCCCCTATCATTATTCAAGCTCTTTATGGACCTTTCCAATTGATTTTCTACCTCTAATTTGTATTCCTTGAATTTTTCAATTGCTTTAAACTTTTGTTTAATAAGGTAAATATGTCCATGTCTTGAACAATCATCAATAAAGATAATAAAGTATTTTATTCCTCTATGTGTCTTAATTTTTAATGGTCCACATATATCAGAGTGTATCACTTCCAATAAATATGATGATTTCCAATTTTTTGGAAAAGACTTACTTGTTATTTTCCCCTTAATACATAATTCACATGTATTAAATCCTCAGTTAATTTGTGGCAGCAATCCATCCTTACTCAGTCTAATCATTTTATTTTTGTTTATTTGACCTAATAGCAAATGTCATAAGTAAGAACTATTTATTACATATACAAATAATCATAAACAGAAAATTTATTATCAACTTTGAGTAAATACATATTGTCCACCTTTACACCCTTTATTGATACATTACATTTTCTTATATGGACCTTCGCATACTTGATTTAATATTGTATTTCCTATTAACTAATACAGGAACAGATATTAGATTTCTACAAATACTGGGTATGTACAAAACATCATGTAAACCAATAATTGAGCAAGTGGCATAAATCTTAGATTTGCCTTCTCCTAACATGTCATTGTAAGTGTTGTTGCCCATATACACTTTGTGCTCACCAAAGGCCTTTTCTTTGAAATCCACAAAAAAAAATTTCAGCATCTTGTTATGTGTCTTGTTGCCACCGAATCTACCTACCAAGAATTTGAAGTCAGTTCCGCCATCATTACTTCAGTAACTGTCATTACAATTTTCTTATGACATTATTCCTTGGACAATTCGTCTTAAAGTGTCCCATCTTCAGAACTTATAGCATGCTCTTTTTAACTTTGTTTCCACCTTTTAGCTTACCCATCTATTTTCTCTTGAACTTTTTGGGTCTATCTTTAAATGTTGGAGGACACAGAGTTTTAGCCATAGTTTGAGTCATTATGGAATTCAGTAGTATTGTAATTTTGTTTATTGAGATTTAGTATTTTATATTTGTCTAATATCAGGTTTAATTCATTTGATTACTTGATGTGAACAGGTTGTGTATTTTTATGCAATAGATGTAGAATACTACATCTACTGCATAAAAATACACATGTTAAATTTTAACATCGCTTTGGGAAAAGCGATGTTAAAATTTTTTAACATCTTTTTGCTTAAAAGAGATGTTAAAAATGTTTAACATCTCTTTGATTAAAAACGATGTTAAAAAAATTTTAACATCGCTTTGATTAAAAAACGATGTTAAAAAAATTTTGCAACACCAGAAATTACATTGCTTTCAAAAAGATGTTCAAAAAGCGAGATAATCGTTTTAACATCACTTTTGAGGCCAAAAGCGATGTTAAAACCCGATTTTTTTTTTCTTTGTTGTCTTAGCTTGTTAGTTGTCCATTCTCTCTTCTTCTAACACGACACTGGGAGAGATATTGTAGAAACTTCTTTGTCATTATGTGTCAAAGAGGTTACCTTATGTTCCCATTATAGAGGAAGACTATTTAGTATTGTAGTAACTGACATTTTATCTAACACGGGATGACCAGCACTTGAAAGCTCTTTTGCAATGAGTTCTATTTGATTTACAAAATCACACACATAGTCATTATCACCCATACGAGCACTGTTATATTTATCTAATAACAGTTGTATATGCGTGTCAGAGATGGGATCATACTTCTAAGGCTTCCATAATTTATTTTGTTGTCTCATGTCCTTCAAATAAAGAAATCATGTTATATTTTATACTATGGAAGAGGATAGACTTGCCATTAAGTCATCTTCCATCTATTTTTCACATTTTTTGACAACCTCTTCATCTTTTTGCACTTCTATTTCTAGTATGTTAGTTGTAAGGGTGTACAATATTTTCTCATGCGTCAGTACATAAGAAATATATCGCTTTTACATTCGAAAATTCATCATGTTGAGGCTCTCAACCTTCGAGGAATCAATACCGCTCTTGATAGCCATTTTAAAATGTAGATACAATAAAATAGTACTTATTAATACAACTAAATATAAATTGTCTTAATTATATAACACACCAACCGAAATAGAAAATGGAGTTCTAGTTATTACAAGCCAGTAATAAAATAAACAAATAATAATAATAATAACTGTAAAGTTACTTGTCATTGAGGTATGTCAATCAAGTATGATAGTTGTTCAAGCAAGCCTTGTAATACACCAAGTATGGATCTAGTGGACTGACCCATTCAACTTTTCTCGGAAGAGTATAATGGTTGTTGCCCATTGGCCATGGGTCCCTCGAACTCTGCATTACGATCCTAATAATCCTTAAAGGATGCGGACCCTTTCATGCTTTTGTTACTCGGGATCTTTGATTGTGCTAAATCCTAAATAGTGAATTATACCTCCTTGTAGGGCTGAAAAGGCGGTTGTAGTTAGTGGTTATTTGCTATAATCGCAACCGCCTAGGGTGGTTACTTTAAAACCATAACAGTCACCGCACCGCCTAGAGCGGTTAGCGGTTATTAAACATAAAACCGCTCCGCTATAACCGCTTTTGATAAAATTGGGCTTTTTGAGCTTATTTTGAATTTTGGGCTTATTTTGAATTTTGGGCCAATTTTTTTTGCTCACTTTAGATGTTTTGGCCCATTTCTTTTGCCTTTTTCAGGCTTTTTCGGCCTGAAAAGTGCACTCTTTAGCACTTATTAGGCCCAATAAGCTCATGCAACAACAAAAAAAAATTATCAAGCATTTCTCAAATGAAAATTCAATCAAACCCATTCTTCAAAAATTACAACAGAGACGTCTTCAATTCGAAGAGCTTGATGACAACAACACTGAATACAACAGATGTGTAAATTACAACACTCGCTCATAAATTACAACAACATGTTCATAAATTACAACATAGATGTAAATACTGGAATCCTATTTCTTAGTCTTGCCCATCAATGTATTCTTCAGTAGATCCAGCCCTCTTGCCTGACAAAAAAAAGTAGATTCAGATAGCCTTTAGCATAGAATACAATCCAATGGTAACCAGAAAAAGAAAGAAAGAAAAATGAGCAAAAAATAAATAAAAAAACAGAGACACCTAAAGAAGAAGAAGAAGAAAAAAACTCCAAGAAAGTAGAAAAAAAAAATACTCATTTGTTAACATAAAAGAAATAAGACAATGATATTACCTTGGTGACCATGGCGTCAACAGCCTCCAAAAGAATATCAAAAGAAGTCTCAAGTTTTAATATATTTATAAGCCCTAAAACACTCTCATTGACATAAAATGAAAATTGCTAACCGGATGATATATGCAAACACACACACAAATCTGAAGTTTCAATATAACAAATAGTTGATGATTGGAAAGAAAAACCTTGGCCATCTGGACAGTTTTCTTCTCTGGGCGGATTAACCAACATAACAATTTATTAATCAGATGATACATCCAAACACGCACACACGGATTGCATTCCCCAAAAGAGAATCCAAGCTTCCCCAAAAGAGAATCCGATCAAAGAAAATGTTTTGAATTAGGTGGATCTGAAATCAGAATTTAGAAACATAAATCAGCGTGAGAGAGAGAGAGAGAGAGAGAGAGAGAGGAGAAGGGTAATCGAAAATATTATCTAGAAAGATAAAAGTGATAGGTGCGACAACGTAAACAATAGAGAGAACGATCCAGGCCAAGGAGGAAGTGCAGTGCAGCGGCCCAAGGTATCAGAGACTTGAGAGATTATGAGAGAGAGAGAGAGAGAGAAGAAAGGTAAGCGGCGCAAGGAAGAGTTGAAAGATTAGTTCTAAGACTGAAAAGTGAAAAGTGTGCTGAAATAAGTTGCCTTCAAACCCTACAAGCAAAACAATTAGTTTTGTATATATGTTTTAAAATATATATATATATATACACACTAACCATCTCCCCCAATCATCCCTCCATCAACATTAGAACCACATATCGTGTGTTCTCCAGATAATCTCTGCTTCCGCCCCCTTTTGGTATCAAAGCCATCTGACGCTCCTATTTCTTTTTAATCAATTCATCCGCCCAAGTGGCTGGTTTATCTGTGCTCATTGTGACTTCAAATTAAATGTTATTGCCTTGATTGATTCAGGTGCAGATTTAAGTTGTATCCAGGAAGGATTAATTCCAACTCGGTTTTACAGTAAGTCCAAAGAAGTGCTCCGTTCTGCCAGTGGTAGTAAGATGCACATCAACTATGAGCTAAATAATGCTCATGTTTGCCAAGACAATGTTTGTTTTAAACAATCATTTGTCTTAGTCAAAAATATGTCCGATAAAGTCATATTAGGTCTACCCTTCATTGCTTTGTTGTATCCTTTTACAACAGATGATGAGGGTGTAACAACCCATCCTCTTGGAAAATCAGTTACATTTAAGTTCTTAAATAAAATTGATTCTGCTCATTTAAAAGCTTTTCAAAGCAATTCGATCTCCAAAACTATTAACTTGATTACTTCCAAACAACAGCATGTTAGTTTCTTGCAGGAAGAAATCCAAGCTAAAAGAATTGAAGATCAATTAAATCAGCCAATCCTTCAACAAAGAATCAAACTCTTTGAAGAAAGGATTCGGAATGAAGTTTGTTCCAACCTTCCTACTGCTTTCTGGCATAGGAAGAAACATACAGTCAATCTTCCCTATATCAAAGGATTTGATGAAAGGAAGATACCAACTAAAGCCCGGCCCATTCAAATGAGCTCGGAAACTTTGGAATTCTACCAATCTGAAATAAAAGATTTATTACAGAAAGGTCTGAGCGGAAGATAGGTATGTGCTAAGCCACCACGAGAGTGAGGGTATGTGTAATCGGTAGGGTAGAAGTCCATACAGGTATGGGTGAGAGAAGAACAGAAACTTATCTGAGCTGAAAAGCTTCAGATCAATCAGTTATAAAGAAAGATGTCTAGATTATTTAAATCTAGTTCTTCAGTTAGCTCTAGGTCCTCTATGAGAGAGTTACCAGAGATAGTAAACCAAGAACATACTGAGTTTATCTCAGAAGATACCAACGTTGATTTCAACGTTTGGAACATTCCTAGGGTTCCCCTAGAAAAGATCTACCAGAGATCTACTTGGTCTCTTAAAAATTCGTTCCGAAGTGAACACCACGTCAAAACCGTGGAACAAGTCTTTGCCTTAAGCAAGGAGCATGAGGCATGTCAACTTTTCAGTCCTGAGTCTCTTAGGAGGCATAAGGCAGACTGCTCGCTTCATTGATTTCAATGATAGCATTCTAGGTACGGTCCGGTCTAAACTCAATGACGGTCCAATCCATTTTGATGTCTTCCCAGATCTATCTTTAGCTCTGACAGACAAACATATTTTGAAAGCTTTAACTTTGAACATAAAAACTTCAGGATTAAACGTCTTAGAAGGAGTTCAACCCTTAGCTTTGATTTATAGGATCTCTTATAAATGCACCAAAACCAATTTAAATTTTGGAGCAGCCCAAAAGAGTCCAAAGAACTATACCCTTTTAATGCAGGTTCATCAACCTCAGTCAGACATCCATGTCCCAAGAACCATTCACTGGTCAGATATCCAGTTCCCTGATAGCTGGTTCCTAACCAATGAAAACCATTCTGTCAATCCTACCCAGAGTCTAAACAATTTAGACTACATCCAACAGTACATGGACGGTAGGGTAAAAATAGATTTTGGTCCTCAACAAAACATAGCACCAAATCGTCAAAAAACTCCTCAAAATCTGTTCATGATTGAACCAGATTTTGCTGATATCAGATCTCCTGCTCTTGTAGCTAGGTCTTATTTTCCCCCTGGGCAGCATTTCCCTGCTGTTCATCCGTCATTTCTTCCCTGCAAAAATTCTCGAGTTAGGAAATCAGGGATTCAATTTTGAGCACCTGCAATGAATTCGATGTCAAAATCAAATAAACTTAGAATGGCTTGCCATCGTGCAAAAATTTGTTTTGATGCAATATTTTGAACATCATTTTCTAAAACATGTTTTGCAGATTTGCAATCTACTCTAACCAAAAATTTTTGATTAAGTAAATCATCTTGAAATTTTGTAATACATAGTACTATAGATAAAATCTCTTTTTTAATAGTACTATAATTAATTTGTGAAGAGGTCCATACACCTGAATGAAAACGAACAAGTTGTTCAGGTTGAGTGGAATGAACCCTTTGTTTGAGAATGCCACCATAACCAATGTCTGAGGCGTCAGTTTCAACAATTTTGAAAGCATTGCTGCTTGGGATTCCGAGACAAGGGAGTGTCTGGACAAATTTTTTGATTTCCTGGACAATAGCAGTATGCTGAGAAGTCCAAGGAGGGGGATTTGTTTGAAGCCTATCAAAAAGGGGCTTGCATTTTTTGCAAAGATTTTGATAGAAATCAGCAACATAATTAAGGGATCCTAAAAACCTTTGGAGCTGGGTTTTTTCAAGGATTTCATCTGGAAATTTGTCAGCGAATTGGATTACTCGACTGATGGGGCTAATTTTTGACTGCTGGATATTGAACCCAAGGAATCGAATATTAGTCTGAAAAAGTTTTATCTTAGTAGCTGAAACTACAAGACCATTTGACTTGATAACTTCTAGAAATGAAGATAAATTTTTCCAGTGTTCTTCNCTATCAAAAAGGGGCTTGCATTTTTTGCAAAGATTTTGATAGAAATCAGCAACATAATTAAGGGATCCTAAAAACCTTTGGAGCTGGGTTTTTTCAAGGATTTCATCTGGAAATTTGTCAGCGAATTGGATTACTCGACTGATGGGGCTAATTTTTGACTGCTGGATATTGAACCCAAGGAATCGAATATTAGTCTGAAAAAGTTTTATCTTAGTAGCTGAAACTACAAGACCATTTGACTTGATAACTTCTAGAAATGAAGATAAATTTTTCCAGTGTTCTTCAAGAGATTTTGAAAAGATTAACACATCATCTATATAGACGATGGAGAATTTTGAAAGAGGATTGAGAATATCATTCATGATATTCTGGAACTCACTAGGAGCATTTTTTAGACCAAAAGGCATTACGTTCCATTCGTATTGCCCAAAAGGAGTGACAAAAGCAGTTTTGTATTTGTCATCCTCAGATATTTTATATATATATATATATATATATATTAAAAAGCGGTTATAACCACTAACTGCCTATACCCAAACCGCTAACCACCCCGCTTAAGGCGGTTAGTGGTTTTTTTCCAATCGCTTTGAAGGCGGTTAGCGGTTGGCGGGGGGGTTATAACCGCCCCACCTTTTCAGCCTTTGTGTTGCTTTGGAAATAGCCAAAAATGTCATACAAACTTCTGGTTATCACCTCTGCGACTTTGGTTTGAAGACTCTCTCCTTTCCCATAATTTCTTGTGATTTTTCGTTTGAAAATTGTTCTCTGAAAATCTTGTAGTGCTCTTTTCCTTTGAATGATCTTTCCAATGACTTTTGAACAGTTCAAATCGGGGCTGAAATGAGCGAAAACAAGCATAACAAATCAAATTTGGACTAAATCAGCCAGTTCAAGTGGATCAAATGGGACCAACAGGTGGCAGTGACAGCTCGACTACTAGATCGAGGCGTGGGTTGGGGCCGAGCAACAAGTCAATCTTTGACTCGTCAACAGTTGATTGGGCTTGGTATTTGGCTTTTTGGGCTTGGGCTTTGAGGACAGACTTTCGAGCCAAGTGCTTCCACTTTGGGCTAAGCTACAAATTAGGCTAGGGCTTCTCAAAATGACGTCACGCTTCACCTTGTACAAAATGACGTTGTGTCGTTTCCTGCAGGCGATTTCCAAGGTCCACAAAACAGCTTTGTTTCGCTTCGAAATGACATCATTCTTGGTAGATCTGGAAGGCACTCATTCCAAGCGTGAAATAGAGTCGTTCCCTGTAATTGGAACGACGTCGTTTCGAGAGGAAACGAAAGGCACCTCTTGAACACATAGTGAAACGGTGTCGTTCCAATTAATTGGAACGACACCGTTTATGAGAGTGCTGCAGGCGCCTGTTACTGCCTCCCTAAACTCCCTATTGGTCTTCTTCAACCTTAGGACTCATACAACAGCTAGAAAATTTTGAAATTTTTCCCAAAATTTTTTATCATTCATCCTAATAAATTTTCCTCTCTTCTAAAGATCCCGAAATCATACCTTTTGTTGGCAATGTCTCACAAACACTTTCAAAGACTAGAGGGGGAGTGTTTTCTGAAGATTTGGAGAAAGAGTTGGATTTGGAAAAAAAATTTCTTTTTGTGAAATTGAAGAACACACAAATTTTTTTCAGTATCGCTCTTCAATTTTGTATCTTTGTCTCAACGTTTGGACGTTCCCAGTTTATCTCATGCCTCCCACAATCACCATTAATGGATTTTCATCAAGTTTGGCAATGGATTGGTGGAGATTGTAAAAAGCCACTATGGATGCCAAACTGAAGACTTGTCTATTGATGGTCTTGTATACTTCATGTAAGATTTTATTTGACAATTTTATCCTTGTTTTCTTTCATAACTTGGCTCTAATACCACTTTAGAAAACTTGATCGTATGAAAGTATTATCTCGTTAGGATGGAAATGGAATCTGATAAAGGACAAAGAGAAAGACAAAATCAAAGCAGTTGAAATAAATATAAAACATTGTGACCGCCACTCTAATTATAGAGTTCAATAGTTGCAATGTTTCTATTTTCAGTAACATCCATGAAAGTTATTACCTTTTATGAGAATAAACAGTGTTGGCGTGATGTGTGTTGTGACTTGAATTGTCAAGTCAAGTAATGTGGGCCCAATATTATTTTCTTCTCCTTTTGGGAGTGCACTTGTCATTGCCTTACACTCCTTTTCCTAGGTGGATTGGTCTTTCTCTCCTTTTACAAGTTGAATTGGAATTCCTTGTAATAGGCCGACTATTGCTATTATAAAAGGAGCAATAGGTTCAACCTTTATGTAGCATCAAGTCACAACAGTGCAATAGAGAGAGCGAGAGAAAATAAATGTGGAGAACACATGGTATAAGTGCATAGGGAGAAGGAAAAAAAAACTGTAAAGTTTCAATTATTATTTTTCCTCTTTTGTGTGAGGGTAAGATACGAGTGTATTGAGACTTTGGGTTTTGAGCTTTTTTTCCTGTTACTCCTTGTACTCCATCTCTTGATAGTGAGTTTATTCCCGATCGTCTCCAACCACTTAAATCTTGGTGTCGTGTGTGATTGTTTTGTTTTCTTCTTATTATTCGCATCTCACAGGTTTTGAGAATTAAGATAAATTTCCTAACAACTGGTATCAGAGCTTTTAGTTCGAGTGGGAGTGATGGCAGGAGAAGATAGAAAATCAGAAAGAATTGAAAAATTTGATGACACAGATTTTGCATATTGGAAAATACAGATCGAAAATGTACTTTATGGGAATGATCTACATCTGCCTCTTCTGGGGGACCAACCAGACGATATGTACGATAGCAATTGGGCCCTACTTGATCAAAAGGCCTTGGCAGTTATTAGGTTATTGTTGTCAAGATCAGTAGCACACAATGTTGTGAAGGAGAAGACTACTGCAGGTCTGAAAGCAGCTTTGTCAAGTATGTATGAAAAATTGTCGATAAACAACAAGGTGCACCTGATGTAGAAATTGTTCAGTCTAAACATGGCGGAAGGAGCTTCGGTAGCGCATCATCTCAATGAGTTTAACACCATCACAAATCAATTATCCTTAGTAGATATTGATTTTGATGATAAGATTTGCACTTTGATTTTATTGGCATCATTGTCAAATAGTTGGGAAATTATGCAGATGGTTGTGAGCAATTCTATAGAAAAAAGTAAGCTCAGTTATGAAAACATACGTGATTTGATTCTAAGCGAGGAAGTTCAGAGAAAAGACGCTGGTGAAACCTCGACTTTTTGTGCAGCCTTAAACCTCGAGACAAGAGGTAGAGTACAAGACAAGAATTCTGACAGGGACAGATCAAAATCCAGAAAGGGTAAAAGCAAGTCCAGATTTGGACGACAGCTGGAGTGTTGGAATTGTGGCAAGACTGGCCACTTTAAGAAAAATTACAGAAAACTAAGGAAGAAGACTGGTGACGACTCTGCAAACGTCATGGTAATAGAAGAAATACAAGATGCATTAATTCTATCTGTTGACAGTCCTCTTGACTCTTGGGTCATGGCCTCAGGTGCCTCTTTTCATACCACTGTGATTCTTGAAGTACTCGAAATCTACGTTGCTGGAGATTTCATAAAAGTGTACTTGGCTGATAGAACGCCTCTAGATATCATAGGCATAAGCGATGTTCGCATCAGAGTCCACAACGATTCGGTATGGAAGCTGCAAAAGGTTAGACACGTCCTAGAGCTAAAGAAGAACCTGATTTCAGTGGGACAACTTGACAATGAAGGGCATACCATAAAATTCTACGATGGTCAGTGAAAAGTATGTATGGGAGTCAGACTCTTGGCTTAGGGATATAAAACAGGTACTCTCTATTTGACTACCAATACGAGAGATACAGTTGTAGTCACAATAGCAAAGGGTGACTCTAAAATATGGCACCTAAGACTTGGGCATATGAGCGAGAAAATGATGAAGGTATTGTTGTCAAAGGGGAAACTACCGGAACTGAAGTCAGTTGAGTTTGATTTATGTGAAAACTGCATCCTAGGGAAGTAGAAGAAGCTGAGTTTCATAAATGTTAACAAAACTCCAAAGCTTGAGAAGTTGGAGCTGGTACACACAAATTTGTGGGGTCCCTCCCTAATGGCATCTCTTGGAGGCTCGCGATACTACATCACATTCATAGATGACTTAAGCAGAAATGTATGGATTTACTTCTTAAAGCAAAAATATGATGTATTTGAAGTTTTTAAGAAGTGGAAGACCATGGTAGAGACAGAAACTGGTATGAAATTGAAGTGTCTAAGATCAGACAATGGAGGAGAATATGAAGACGGGGGCTTTAAAAAGTTCTGCACGGTAAATGGGGTTTAGATGCAGAAAACTATCCTAGAAACACCACAACAGAATGGTGTCATTGAGCGCACGAACAGAATCCTCAATGAGCGTGCAAGGAGTATGAGGTTGTATGCTGAATTGCCAAAAACCTTCTGGATGGATGCAGTAAGCACTGCTGCTTATTTGATAAATAGAGGATCCTCTGTCCCTCTGAGCCACAGACTACCTGAAGAAGTCTGTAGTGGAAATGAGGTAAATTTTTCTCACTTAAAAGTTTTTGGTTGTGTCTCATATGTTTATATTGAATCTAATGCTCGTAGTAAGTTAGATACTAAGTTTAAGAAATGTTATTTTATTGGCTATAGGGATAAGGCATTTGAGTATAGGTTTTGGGATGATTAAAATCGAAAGATCATTAGAACTTAGAAGTAGGAATGTTACTTTTAATAAAATTGTTGTGTACAAGGACAGTTCGAATGCAGAATTAGTCAATGTAAAGTCAGTGGCTAAGAAGCATGATTTTATCAGCTTGGATGAGATTTTTAAAGGTTCAGTTCAAAGAAGGAATTCAGAAGTTTATGAGGATCCAGAAGCTGAACAAGATCTTGAAGTTGAAGAAATTGAAGAACAATAGACTAAGCAGGGAACACCTATAACAGCTGTCCGAAGGTCTACCAGAACCATTAAACCTCCACAGCAATATTCACCCTCTTTGTTCTATATTCTGTTGACAAATGGCAGTAGGCTAAAGCTGTATGATGAAGCCTTACAGGTTGAAAATTCAACCAAGTGGGAGTTAGCAATGAAACATGAGATAAACTCATTGATGACTAATTAGATATGAGAGTTGACTGAGTTGCCAGCAGGCAAGAAGGCTTTACATAACAAGTGGGTGTACAGAATAAAGTGTGAGCATGATGGTAGCAAGCGCTACAAGGCAAAATTGGTTGTCAAGGACTTTCAGCAAAAGGAAGGTATTGACTACATCGACATATTTTCACCAATGGTAAAGATGACAACCATCAGATTGGTACTGGGAATTGTGGCGGCAAAAAATCTATATCTTGAGCAGTTAGATGTGAAGACAGCATTCCTTCATGGCGATTTGGAGGAAAATATTTACATAAGGTAGCTACAGGAATTCATAATGCAAATGAAAGAAAGTCATGTATGGAAACTAAAGAATAGCTTGTATAAACAAGCTCCAAGACAATGGTACAAGAAGTTTGACAGCTTCATAGGCTTTATTGGGTTTACAAGATGCAATGTAGATCATTGCTGTTATGTTAAGAATTTTAAGAACTCTTATATCATCCTATTGCTATATGTGGATGATATGCTTGTTGCAGGGTCCAGTATGGAAGAGATCAAGAATTTGAAGAAACAATTGTCATCACAATTTGCAATGAAAGATTTGGGAGCTGCAAAACAAATCCTGGGTATGAGAATCATTAGAGACAGGGTTAATAGTACACTAAAGCTTTAACAAATAGAGTATGTGAAGAAGATTCTCGGCATGTTTAGCATGGATGGAGCTAAGCTGGTAAGTACACCCTTGAGAAGTCAATTTAGACTAACCAAGGATCAGTCACCAAAGACGGATCAGGAGAAGGCATACATGAGCAAGGTGCCCTACGCCTCAGCTATCGGAAGTCTGATGTACGCAATGGTCTGCACTAGACCGGATATTGCACATGCAGTGGGAGCTATGAGTAAAATATATGGGCAATCTAGGGAAACAACATTGGGAGGCAGTCAAATGAATTTTGCGATATCTGAGAGGAACTTCAGATATGTCCCTTTGCTTTACAGGAGCAGATTAGAAGCTGTAAGGCTACATGGATGCTAATCTAGCAGGTGATGTTGATAGTAGGAAGAGTACTATACGGATTGTATATAGCCTGGGTGGTACAGCGGTGTGCTGGGCCTCAAAGTTACAAAAAATTGTGGTTATTTATACTACAGAAACTGAATACGTGGTTGTAACAAAAGCTGAAAGAAGATGGTCTGGCTAAAGGGTTTCTTGGATGAGTTGGATAAGAATAATGAGAAGAGCGTTCTACATAGTGATAGTCAGAGTGCTATTTTTCTTGCGAAGAACCTGGCGTATTATTTGAGGACAAAGCACATTCAATTGAGGTATCACTTTATACGTTCATTATTGAAAAGCGAACAGTTGATACTTGAGAAGATTCATGGTATATAGAATCCAGCAGACATGTTTACAAAAGGTGTGACTGTTGAGAAACTGAAGCTATGTTCAGCTTCAGTTGGTCTTTAAGCTTGAGGACAGGTGGAGAAGACATTCGGAGAAGATTCATTCTATTACGACTTGATAGGATTCAAGTCAAGTGGGAGATTGTTGGCGTAGTGTGTGTTGTGACTTGAATTGTCAAGTCAAGTAAGGTGGGCCTAATATTATTTTCTTATCCTTTGGGGAGTGCACTTGTCATTGTCTTACACTCCTTCTTCCAAATGGATTGGTCTTTCTCATTTTATAAGTTGAATTAGAATTCCTTGTAATAGACTGACTATTGCTCTTATAAAAGGAGCAATAGGTTCCGCCTTTATGTAGCATCAAGTCACGAGTGCAATAGAGAGTGAGAGAGAAAAGAAAGGTGGAGAACGCATGGTATAAGTGTAACACCCCAGTCCCATATTGGGAATAAGATAAATAGCCCACATAGAGTGGGTGATTTATAAAGAGAGTCATGAGTGTTGGTCCCACATCGCCTAGTTATTAGGTGAAACTGGGCTTTATAAGTGATTCTAAGGAAACTCCAAAATCGACTAGTCCTTTTGGGGTGATAGCGCAGATGTGGCTAGCGCTTTTTCCTGGGTCGTTACAAATGGTATTAGAGCCACCTGTAACGCTAGGCCATGTGATATCGAAATACTGCATGACGTGGCCATGACGAGGATGTCAGGAGTTTAAGAGGGGATTTTTAACACCCCGGTCCCTATTGGGAAGAAGATAAATAGCCCACATGAGTGGGTGATTTATAAAGAGAGTCATGAGTGTTAAGTCACACATCGCCTAGTTACTAGGTGAAACTGGGCTTTATAAGTGATTATAAGAACTCCAAAATCGACTAGTCCTTTTGGGTGATAGCGCGAGATGTGGCTAGCGCTTTTCCCTGGGTCGTTACAATAAGTGCATATGGGAAGAAAAAAAAATGCAGAGTTTCAATTGTTATTTTCTCTTTTATGGGAGGTGAGATACGAGTGTATTGAGACTTTGGTTTTTAGTATTTTTTCCTTTTACTCTTTATTCTCTTAATAGTGAATTTCTTCCGGGTCGTCTTCAACAGTGGATGTAGGCTTGTTAACCCGAACCACTTAAATCTTGGTATCGTATGTGATTATTTTTTTTTTTTCTTATTATTCGCATTTCACGGATTTTGAGAATTAAGATAAATTTCCTAACAATCATGTGCGAGAACAATCACACTATTATAGTAGTGGTTCATCCCACGGCCGCTTGATACATTTTTGAGTATAAGGTGAGAAGTTTAAGTGAGACATTTTTATTAAATTTAAATATTAATTAAATAGTATTTAATTTAATATTATATTTTTATTTAAAAATATTATTTTTTCTTTTTGGGATGCAAATTATAAAGTTTTCTAACTTCCTTTTCAATTTGTTAATAAAACGAAATTATAAATATTAAAATTAAATAACACTATATATTATTTTATATTTATTATATATATATATTATATATATTATAGTTATGCTATTAGTTTATTGATATTATTATATATTATATATTATATTATGTATATTTGTGACTGTATACTATATAATTTACTAAAATATAATATTTATACCTGATATTTTCAAATGAAGTATTTGATTAGCTTTAATCTTTAGTTACTTATGTAATTCTTTCATGCACAAGGATAAGACAAGATGTGTAAAAATAAAATAACTAAAACATCTGATTTTTCAAATGACTATTTTCGAATCCTTTAAATCTTTCATGCCACTAGCGTTTATCTTAAACTTTTTCAACTCTGCACAAGGATAAGACAAAAAACTGTGTCAAAATATTTCTTAAATCCAAATAAAAACAAATCTTTAATGCAAGTGATTATTTGCACGTTTCTTTGGGTTAATACATTTCTTTTTTTATCACTTATTGATTTGATGATGATTTTAAAACTTCATCCAATAAGATTGTTGAAAAATAATTAAATTGAAAAGGAAGAGAAGAATTCAATTTTGAATAAGACATTTAATAGAAAAATAGAGAGAAAAAATGGAACCATATAAAAAGAAAGGAGTTTGTAACTGAATAAAATATTTAGAGACTTTCTGTAATCATAACATTTTTTTTTTAACGTTGGATTCCAATCATAAATTCTATATTTTTAAACGTTGCATGAGGACAGAAAAGCAACTCAATGTTAGAAAAAAAAAAGAAAAAAAATCCTATACCTTGCAATGATGATCCAGTTGGAACTTAGAATAATTTTTTATTGCTGATTAGGTGTCCTTTATAAATTATAGTGAAAATTTCGGTTGTTCATCACAAGGTCAAAAAAATCACTTATTTAATTCTTTTATTTTAGCTGTCATTTATTTGATTTCATATTTAATGTTATCAATATTTTTAAGACTTGTTTCAAGAATAGAATGTTAGAAGTTCTAGTTTTTTTTTTTTAAAAAAAATCAAATGATATAATGTATTTTTTAATTACTTATAATTAGAACCTTAAATACTTTTTTATAAAATAAATTTTTATTAATATTTAATAATTAAAATTTATTTAATTAGAGGCTTTAATTAGAGAATATTAATTATAATTAAGGTTATAAATATTTTATTATAAAATAAATATTTTATTAATATTTATTAATTAAGAGTCATTAAATTAAAGGCCAGCCGCCTAATTCACGTACGGACGGCGCCGGCCCTGGATCATCATCCCTACCTCATCAATTTTAGCTCTTTTCCTCCCCCTCCCCCAAAAAGCGCGACTGTTGCTTTAGCTTCCTTCAATCTCATGCTTCTCCTTTGTCACGATAACTCAAAGAGCATAATTGTTTCTTTATATTTTAATATATTATTATTCATAAAAACAAAAAGAGCGCGTTTGGTTTGGTGCCCAAATTATGAAACAAATTACTTTCTTTTTTTTTTTTTTTTTTGTATATATGGAACAAATTACTTGGGTGCACAAAAACTCTCTCTTTTATACATATCATGCATCTAAATTAAATTTAAATAGAAAAGTTCAAATATCAATTTTGCAAGCTCTTCCAGCCTCTTCCCCTTCCCTGTGTATTACATAAAAATAAATTAAAAAATAAAAAATAAAAAATAAAAAAGAAAAGAAAGCTTTTTCAGCCTTCATGCAATTGCAAATTAGAAAGATCTCAACCATCCAAAAAAAAAAATCATTTCCACTGAAAAACGTAACTATCAATAAAGACTTGCGACGAAATATAACTGTCCCAAACCTCCCTATTCTACTCACAAAAAGAAAAAAGAAAAACCTCCCTATTCGAAATTGTTTTAAAAAACAAAAACTGTCCGAAACAAAAGAAAGGAAGAAAGGGAAGAAAAAAAAGAAAAGAAAAGAAAAGAAAAGGATATCCACTAGAATATCGCGCGTACAAAAAGACAAGAACGCAACAGGACATGACTGACCGGAAAATGAACAGAAAAATATATAAAAAAAGTTTCATGAACGTGGGCGCAATAGAACTCGGAAAGTAGAGAGAACTACGCACTCTCGCACAAAACAAATTTTACAAAAAACAGAAAAATCTATATTCCACGTCAGCATAAATCTGTTTCATCCGCCCTCCACGTCATCAAATTTAGTGCTCCTCCCCAAACCGGCCAAATCTCCATTTCTACTCGGTGAATCCAATAATCCCATTACTTACCGTCCGATCCTCATAATCAATCACGCCGACCCCACCATTTTCTTCACTACCGTAATCTTTATCTTCATCGTCGTCCTCCTCAGAATTTTCCTCATCCGTTAATGGCACGAGCCAACACGTGCCGTACAAGTGCCCATTCAGACATACGAAATAGTCCAAGCCGCCCTCGTGCGAGCCGAGCCGCCTGGCCGCACTCTTGGGGACGAGCCGAGCCGTGGTCATGCTCCACACACGGGCCCCACAATAAGGACAGGCCACTCTCTCCTCCAGCGCTACCTGCCGTCCGATCAAGCACGCCCTGGTCCTCGATCTCCTAAATCCCTTAAATACCCCTCTGTATATCCCCAAATCATCTTCCTTCTCGCCCATTGGGTGCTCACACGGGTCGCTCACGTACAACAGGTCGCCTCGACACTTCTTGGTCAGGAAGCTCCGACCCGACGTCTTCGAAAACCGCGACTCCTTCACGAAGTGACCCGGCGAGGGCCGACTCATCTTGAAATGCCGAGTTGACTCACAGCCACAGCAAAAGAACATCAGCTTCGCCAGCGCGTGCCAGCCACCGTTGAAACGGCCGTTGAGCGCGCCGTTGGCCAATGTCTCTATCATGCGCGGGGCGCGGAACTCGCAGAGTTTGCGCCAGAGTAGCCTTTCCGCTATGGCTCGGAGCTTTCGGTTGACCGAACAGGTCAGGCAGAGGGTGTGAATATCCCACTTCATGGACTCAAAGACGAGGACGAGTACACGCTCGTTGTGTATGCCCGACTCGGACGAGTCGGACCCTGGGCTCGGCGGGTTCGGTCTCACTCGCTGGTTCGCATTCATTGCAACAATGCTGGAGTCTCGCGAAGGCGACGGCTAACTAAGCTGTTTTATATATATGTGTCTGAGGAGGACACGTGGCGTGTAGGTAATGGCTGGTAAAGTGCCAAAGACCCTGGTCCAGGAGAGGACAACGTGTCGTGTTTCTATATGTTAGGGGACGCGTGTTGGTATTTTATTGCTGAAGTGCCGTGGTAGAGAATCGAGGAATAACGTCAGCGGTAGGATTGAGACAGGCATCGCTCGCCACGTGTCCCATTGGAGCTCAGATTCGGAAATATCTTTTTGGTGGCTCCAAAATATCTCAGGTTCTACGTGTTGGACTCATCTTGCGCGTTTTGACACGAGTCCACCTTGATTTATCCTTCTCTTTTCTTATTTTGATTTTGCGCTGCTTATAATGCTTCTACACACGTGTGCAAGGCCTGAGCTGCCACGTATATTTCGAATTTTTTTTTTTAAGTAATTCGAATATTTTTTGGAATGGTTCTTTTCTATTGCATCACGTGGTGAGGGTATGGACCGAAATGGCCAAGAAGGGAGAGAGTTTTTTAAAGAAGAAAGTGGTTAGCGAGTGCGCCAAAAGAAACGCCAAAAAAAAAAAAAGCAAAATTAACGTTCACTTTGTCAGGAGCATGACATTGTCTGATCTCAAGGCTAATAATCAGTTTGCCTGCGGGAGATTTTGACACTCACATACATACCCTTTCGGGGGTGCGTGACACACTCACTCGTTTTCGATTTTTCCTTTTTGGGGGGTGCGACGGTCTCGATTTTTATTTTTATTTTTTTCATTTTTTCATTTTGTGATGTGGCGTTTAGATAATGAGACTTGAGAAATATGCTGTTTTTACGAGAGGATTTTTTATTATCTAGAGAGTAAGAGTGTGATTGAATCATAACTAAAGAAAGCATGGTTAGTTTGGTACATAATCCAAATACTTAAAATCAATAATTTTTTTTTTAAAAAAAAAAAATTGATCAGTAGAGTTTCACGCGATTTAATTCCATACATAAGTTTTTAAATTTTATTATTGTTAGTGTAATTTTTAGGTCGTCTTTCTTTATGGGCCAATAACACTAATTGGCACTGTACAATTGAGCAGAAAATTAAACTCCCCTAACATGAGAGGAACATACTTGCAAAATATAGAAGTCATCAGAATGTCTCCAACCGAAGCCGACGACACTCTAATGCTTAAATTAACATACTCATATGGAGTGAAAGAAATAATATGAATTTCTAGAGGGAAGTATAGAATTCTCCCTCTAAGGGGAGAATGTGTAAAATAAAGCTCTCATGGAGAGCTCTTGAGAGAGAGAGAGAGAGGTTGAGAGAGGCCAATAAAGAAGAGAGCCTCGAGTGGTCCTTTCTTCCTTATAAAAATGAATCTTACCTTTGGTTCATCAAGGATCTTAGCCATACCAATGTAAAGCATGTGAGCCTATAGTATAAGGGATATTTTATCCCCCAACGATCATCATTTTCTCCTAAATTTGACATTTTTAGTTAGTGTCACCAAAGTAGTAAACTTTATATGCACACAGTCACATTTTTGTTAGAATTTTAGATAAAAATATATATATTTGAAAATCAAGCAAATATCATGCATTTAATTGAATAATTTTAAATGTATATGCATTGATGAAAATTGGGTGAAATCCCAATGATTGAATTTAAAATTTCTCTAAAATCCAAATTTTCTAATTGATAAAGGAAGACAATATGATCGTATTAAGCATAGAATAAGAACTAACCAATATATTCAGAAAATAATTTTGTGTGCATTACAGCTAATTAAATATGCCCATACCATATGCTTTTGGATTATACTAGGTATTGTTCTATAAGGCGGCCAACAATTTTGTTTTATTATTGGAAGTTTGGAAAAAAGCAAGTTAAGCTACGCGCTTTGAGAGAGAGTGGACTAGGAAACCTCATCTGTCAGTAAAGATGGAGACAAGGTGACAGCTGTCGTCTTTTGATTCGTTACAAGGTAGTGCGTACCGCACACGATGCTCATAGTCTAAAACGGTACAATCTCCAATAAGTATGATCTGACGCCGCATGTTGTGCCGCGTTTCCAGCAGAACGACCTAAGAATAGTTACGTGCCACTCCCCCAGCATATTCTTGTTGGGGTAATCCGAAATACGGAGTGAAAGTGACTGTATATTGTACTTCAGGCGACACGTGGTGGGTAGTGAGCTACCCATTAGTTTTTGTCTGGACACGTGGCGACTTTTAAACAGTAGTGGACTACTGTACTTGATGCGATGTACCATATAATAATTTCTCTCTCTTATAATAGTTGGATTTGGAGAAGAGAATTTTTGTATTGATCAGACAAGAGAATAAGCGGATCAAAAAAATCCCAATTACACGTGTCATTAATAGCGAGAGTTCGTAGCGATAATATTCTAGTATCTGAAATAGTATAAAGTTTTTCTGTTGATCGAGATTCGTTTAATTTAGTTTAATTTATTGACATATTTTTTTAATAAATTTGTAATAATTACATATAAAAGACTAAAAGTTTCATGCATTTTAAAAAGGACAAATTTGTTTTACAAATTGATTTATAAAAGATTTGTACAAATTGATCTTTAAAAGTGGCATGTATTTTTAACATATGAGAAATATATATATATATATATATATTTTTTACTAATAAGTGCTTTTTATATGTTTTGTTAATAGTATAAGAGTTTGTTTGGGTATGTAATTTTAATAATAATGATTTTAAAATGTGCAATTTGAAAACGTGATTTTTAAAAACGCAGTTATACGTTTGGTCAAATCGCGATTTGGCCTTTAAAACAAAAGTTTAGCCTTTAAAATTATGTGTTTTCAAAAAAACACTCAATTACCTACAATTTGAAAATACATATTTTTTACGTTTTCAAATCGTAATTTTTAAAAAAACGCAATTCTCAAATGATTCATTATTTGCGATTTGGTTTAAAATCACATTTATTATCTATGAAATCGCAATCTCAAACACACTTTAAATAAAAAAGCATGTATTTCTTACATACTTAAATGACACATATCACTTTTAAAGACTCTTTGGTAGAATTTCTTATGAATCTGTCCTTTTAAATATATATTATTTATTTTTTTTTTAAAAAAAAATAAACTTTGTCCTCACTAATATATTCTATGCTTTTTCTTTATCTCACTTTTGCTTTAGCTCACAAAAAAATCAACAGCAGCCAAGACAGAGGGTCGCATCAAAATTAAACTTTCAACTACCCCACCGGCGGCGGAGACTGTGGGAGGATTATTACCTTTGGCTTGAATATGACAGATTCCAAGGTTGTTTATGGACATACTACTTTGGTCACAACCTATAGGAAGGTTTCTTAAACTAATAACATTATTTTAATCACAAAGCAAATCAATCATACCAAAATATGAAGATTTTGTACATTATCCTTTCAATTTTAAGGAATAAAATATTAGTGAAACAAACACAACGGCCGGTTTCTAACGGCACACACACTAGTACTCTTTTTTCCTTGGAGCGTACCCAATAGCAATCTTTAGTAAGGAAAAGATGTTGAACTTTAGGGCCAACTCTTTAAAAGCTCGTTCCTATTGAGCTAAAGAGCATCCAACCGTATTTGCTATTTTAGTTATTTAATATATATATTTTTTATTTTAATTATTAATTTTTAATATAATTTTTCACAATTTTTTTTTTTAAAATTATTATTTTTTTTTTAATCCTATAATTTTCTTCTCATTTCTCTCTCAACGAGACCAGCAAAAGACTAGACCAAGCAGAACAACATGTTGATTCCACCGAGTTCACCAACCAAACCGATCATAAATAAGTTTTTCTTTTATTTTCATAAACCATGCATTAATCAACAAAATATTCAAAGTAGATAATTACATTGTTTATAAAATAGTCGGGCTCAATTTATAAAACAAATATCACATCTAAAAATAAGCATCAAGTTTGGTAAGTAATTATACTTACTAGCTTCCTTGGACTACGCGTTAGAACTTCTTACTCTACTATCCTTAATTGACGGGTTTACTGCATTTTTTGTGTACTTATACGCGATAGTATATTAGTTTTTTAAATTATTTTTAAAATTTTAAAATAACGGTCTCTTAATTTTTATCCTTATACTCTATCAAAAAATTGGCAACATAATGATATATTTACAAATTGTAAATATATTGTGTGAATGACACCGTGATAGTGCATGCATGGTGCTAATCACACGAGGGCATAACCCTCTAACATGATAGCAAGGACATGATATATATATTTTATTTTATTATCCTAGACATGTTGCTATATTCTTATCAGAGTATCAGTATATCTATGAGGCTACGCCACTTGGGCATTATGACGGTATGTCTATATCACCATATTGTCATTTGTGCATTATGATAATATATCGATATCATCCTACTGCTACTCGTGCATTATGATGATTATGGTAGTATTTACTCGTATTTTTTATATAAGCATTATTATGGTATATGTATAATTTTATAAAATATTTTATTATTATTTGGGCATCATAACAGTGCTATTTAAAATTCCACGTTTTATTTGGAAATTACAACGACACAATTATAATTTTTCTTCAATAATTAGAATATAACAACCTTCATCTAAAATATTGAAAACTAATTCTAAGAATTAAATTGAGCATAATAGCAACTAGACTTACAAATTAATAAAAGAGGTGTTTAGAGAAGCTCACCTAATTATTTTGTAAATACAGTATATTCGAGTTTCTCACAGAGTACATTTTTTTTTTCCTTACTTTCCCTCTCTTTCTTTTCCTCTCATTTATTTTTCTCTACCTCTCTCCTCTAATTTTCTCGCCATTGCCAGTTAGAGCATTCACAATAAATTATTTTTGGTGAGGTGAAGTGCTGAAAAACACAAAAAAATTCCTAGCAATCTCTCCAAATTGCTGATTTTTTTTGATGAGTGGACAATGCTTAGTAAAGTTGCTGAGCAATAAAATGTATTCACTTGCTCACCAAAAGAACAAAAACACAATAAATTTGGGGCTATTTGATTACTGTTTTGAAAACAAGTTTTTTTTTTTTTTTCCCAAAACAGTAAAACATGTTTATGTAGCGTTTGACAAACTGTTTTAAAAGCAAAAATAAGTGAAAACGAAAAAACAAAAAATAAAAATCTGGAAATAATCTATACATGTTTCCGAAAACAGTTTTTAGTGTTTTCATTTAATTTTCTTTGTTTTTCTTCCACTATCAAGAGATAAATTGTATATTGTGTTATATATATATATATTATCATTTTGATTGGTTTTTGATCCCAGATTCCAGTTTATTTTTTGGTATTGGTGAAATTGAGATATTGCAAATTTTCTAATAAATCAATGCGTGAGAAGATAAATTGTTTTTAGAACAATTATCCAAATGAAATTATACTAATTTTTTGTTTTTGAAAACAATTTGCCAAAGGTTTTTTTTTTTTAGCAAAAAAAAAAAAAAATTTATTTTATTTATTTGTTCTCAAAAATAATTTTTAAAAATAAAAACAAAAATCAATTTGGCAAATGAGCCGTTACTCTCTCCTCTCTCGACTTTAGGCTCGCTTGCTCGGTTCATCATCTTCTATAGCAGTATGTAGCTTTTTTCCTTATCTTTTATGCCCACTAATATTAAAGCGAATCAATGATGTAAAGAATTAATTTAACAATCTTTAATTGTGCTCCAGTTAATTGTGGTTGTCTTCTTGTCTATGGACATGGCATCCATCGTTGTATGTGAGCACGGCTGATGAGGGAATTTTTGAAAAAGAATAATTTCATTTTTTGAAAAATAATATTTAAATAAAATAATAAAAAATAAATAGTTAAAATATTGGGACTGATTGGGTGCTTTAAAAAAATGTAGAAAAATTTTTACTTAGGCTCTCAAAACTTTTACACGTTTTAATATATCCTTCTTGAACTCTTTTTACTTTTACTTTAGTACCTCGTACTTTTAAAAGATCTCATTTAATACTATTCCGTTAGGATTTTTCATTAAGTCATAACGGAATGGAGCAAACATTTCTAAAATATCTTTTATTTTAGATTTTTTTTTTTAAAATACAAAAATATTTTAAAAATTTTAACAAGATTTAATGGTGAATTAAGACGGACAGATAAGGTGAGAGAAGTTAGAAGTTTAGGGTATCAAAGCGAGAGCAAAAAAAGTTTAAGAGATATGTCAAAACGGGTTAAAGTTCGGCCGACTTAAGTGAAATTTTCCAAAAAATATATAACTAAAATAAAGAAAAGTAATTTTTTTTAAAAAAAAACTATTTGTTGAGGCTACTCTCATGCTCTTAAGGATTCACTTCCTTCTCTCACAATTTTGTGCGGTTTTTTCCACGTGTTCTCAACACGTAAAAGATCTTATGATAATTTTTTTTGTCGAAAAATATTTACTCAAATTGATCTCCAATTTATGCATCACACTCACGGCAATGAAAAAGATAATATTATTTATTATCATTTTTATTTTTTAGGAGATTAAATTTTCTTGGACGTTATGACTCTCCCTTGTCTTTAAGAACCCGGGCCCAAATCCGAAAAGGCCCCAACACTTTTATTAACGATCTAGCCAGAAGTGTTAGACTTATCCAAAGACAAAGGCCCATGAGCTTGCATACAATAGCCGAAAGACAGTAAGGATTGTTTGGGCTTGGACTTGGAAGGCACATTGGTCTCAGGGCTTGGCCCATATTGAAAACCAAAATCTGCAATCTAAAACTAGAAGAACCCAAAATGTCACGTGTTTGTGTGGGTAATAGGCCCAAGCCCGAACTATGGAAGAATATTCTACTTGATAGTCAAAGCAGAAGAGTTTTAGTTCAGACTAGAAGCCCACTAGAGCACGGGTCTTAATAGAGTTGGAACTTGGAATGATTAGTTAGGTCACGTGTCCTTTGCACAGAATATATCTAAAGCGCTCGGAATTAAAAATAAAAAAAAAAGGGAAAAAAAAACACAAAGAAATTAAACAGAGAGTATCTAAACCGTAGATTCATGCCAAGCACACACGCTGCGTACGTTAGCGTACTCTGAATTAACGTACGCTACGGTGCACATTAACCAGCCCCCGCACCACCTAACCAACTCATATCTCTGTGTGAATACGCTTCTTCCACAAAATAACACTCTCTCTCTCTCTGCCCCCCCCCCCCCTTCCTCTATCTCTCCTTTGTCTGTCTCTCTGTGAATTTAGGGTTTCACACAGACTCAGTGGCGTCCTCTTTTTTTTCTCTCTCTCGCTGAAGTCCTCAGCGATTTCATTCAATGCCAGGGAATCTCTGCCTGAAAACCCGTACAAAGAGCCAAACCGCTCAATTTCACGGGCTGTTTGGGCGTGCGTCTGGGACTTTCGCGTCGAATCGGTTGAGTTGAGTTGATTTGATTGGCGAGGGTTCGAGTCTCCGATGGCGCCGAGCCGGAGAAAGGGTGGTAGTAAAGCTGCGGCAGCGGCGGCGGCCCGCCGGCAATGGAAGGTCGGCGATCTCGTGCTCGCCAAAGTCAAGGGCTTCCCTGCCTGGCCTGCTAAGGTATGCGCTATGCGTTATTTCGGGGAAAAGTTGGAGTTTTTTTTGGGTAATTTCGCTGGTGAAGTATATGCCTCAGCTAGGGTTTTGGATAGCATGTGGATATATTTTGTGAGTTTGTGTATGCTTGGTAGTGTGGGAGAGTCTTGGGGATTGGTTTGATGGGTGGTGTTGTGGATTTGAAGGAAAAAGTTTATACTTGTTGATGTTTTTGGGGTTTTAATTGCATGAATATGGGTATGATAGGAATTAAAATTGGATAAGTTGGTATATGCCTCAGATTTTTAGTTCTATACCAATACACAAAGTATCAAATTGTTGAGACTTCTTAAGTTGAAATACAAGTTGGGGGTGAATTGTTTGATTTGGGCTGGGGATGTTGAAGCTGCCTTTGAAATTTGCCTCAGAAAGCTTAAAGAATAGGGGGAAAATGAGTATTCAATTTAGCTTATCAAGTTGGTTGCTGATGGCAGGTAGGAGAGCCGGAGAGTTTGGGTTTCGCAGCTGATTGGAAGAAAGTAGTCGTCCGATTCTTTGGAACCAAGCCGGAACAGATGTAAGTTATGTTGTTAAATACTTTGGTTCAATTTGGTACGAGTACGCTGGGATTCTGGTAGGTTATGTTGTTGAATCCTTCCCCAATCCATCCCCACCTACCCCCCCGCCGCGGGCCCCTCTTTTCAATTTGTGTTCTTTTCAATTATGTAGAACAAGTCTGGGAACTTCTTTTGATTTTGGATTCTAGTGTTAAGCTGGTCTTTCTGCATGACCTTGTATGTTTCAATTTTTTTAATGGGGGTCATTAGTGGTCCTTTGGTCATGTAGAAGGGAGTTGACCTTCTCTGGTATGTTTGTGGTAATGGTGTTAGTGTGGTGAAGGTGTCCTTCGTGGAGCTCTAGGGTGTTTCCATCTCATACTCATTTCCACATTCTAAGGGTTTGTTTGGGATTGTGTTGAAAAATAGAGCTTTTCTAAGCCAAAAAGAGCTTTTTTAGCAAAAACTTCATTTTTAAGCTTTTCTCAAAAGTGCGTTTTGACCATTTTTAGAATAAAAAGTCAAATAAGTACTTTTGGAGTTTTTTACCAAACATGCCAACTTTTTAGGTACTAAAAGTACTTTTTAAGCTCTCTAATGCAATCCCAAACAGGCCCTAAAAGATGCGCACTTAAGTACATATTTTTTAAATGAAGAATTTTGATTTCCAAGAATGTAGCAGAGAAAGCTGTTTTTTTTTTTTTCTTTTATTCCATTGCTAAATGCATAACTCACACACATTGGATTGAAACAGTTACCTCCTCACCTTCAATTCTTTACTTGTTATGGGGGGAGGAGATGCCTTTTAGTCTAAGGACTGTTGTTGGGAAAAAAATATTGTTTGTATCTTACTCCTCATCCTCACCATCTTATATGGAATGGCTCATGCATCATCACCATTTCTGGAGAAGAATGTTGAGAATGGTGATGCTTTTATGGGAACTTTGTTGAGTCATTAACTTGTTTTACTGGATAGAAGTGATTGTGTTGTACTAGAAGAATGTGTTCTTTTTTTTTCCTTAACCCGAAGAATTTGCTCAGTAGGAATTAAACTTTTGTCTCATACAAAAGAAATCTTCTTCTAGTTCATATATTTAAATTTGCTCTCATCCTATAAGCCGTGGCAGTTTTATAGATTTAAACTTCCTGGCTTTGCCAAGGAGCAGTTGGTTAACTACTATTGGCCCATGAGGCCAGTGGTAATTTCACTGTGATTATTGCAAGCTCTGTCTACATATCTCTAAAAAATGTTGTTGACATACGTTCATGTTTAGGTTGATCTTTTCAGTTTAAATGCTGGAGGAACAGCCTCTATTTTTTTAGGGTCTTCTGAAACCTGCTTGATGGTGGTTCAAATGTGTTAACTGTGGTGATAGTTGTCTTATGAAGGGGGGAAAATGTCCCTTTTTTTTTTATTTTTTTATAAGTAATCGCAAATTCATTAAAAAGCATAAAGATGCAATCCAAGTACACATGGAGTATTCAAGAGAGAAGCCTAGCTAGTAGCGGAGAAAAGATTTAAGAAAACATGAAAGTTTGAAATATTATAATTTGAGGTAGCAGCCCAAAGAAAGAGTCTTAAAGAATAAAGCCTTTAATTCCATTAAGGTCATCTCATGATCCTTAAAGCTATGATTGTTTCTTTCCCTCCATATGCATTACATAAGGCAAGGTGAGATCATCTTCCAAACTGCATCAAGCTGAAACCTACCCCCGAAGCTCTCCAATAGGCAAAGAGATCTACCATCCTTCTAGGCATTACCCAAGTAAGCCCTACATTGCTGAAGATAGTATTCCAAAGTGCATATGCGATCTCACTGTGAAGTAGAAGATGGTCCACTAACTCTCCATTCTTCTTACACATGCAACACCACTCAACCACAATGATATGTCGTTTCTTTAGATTATTCTTGATGAGGATCTTCTGTAAGGTGGTCGACCAAGTTAAGAAGGCCACTCTTAAGGGAGCCTTGTTCCACCAAATACTCTTCCAAGGGAAGGGAGTGAGTATTGTAGTAAGATTTAACTTCGAACAATCATTTTTTAGAAGGAATCCAACAAAGTCTGTCCTCACCACCCTGTCTGACTCTAATGGAATATAACAAAGTAAAGAGAGAGGTAAAGAGATCCATCTCCCTATCGTTAGTCTTTAAGAAAGATAATATTTCACTAATGGGAGGCACTAGAAAGCTTCAAATGGTCTGCCACAGCAGCATCCTTAAAGCAGGCAATGTTGAACAAGTCCGAAAAAGAGGTCTTGAGAGCTTGATCCCTACACCAAACTTTATGTCAGAATCGAATTTCGGAGCCATCCCCCATCTCAAATTTAGTGTGTCTAGGAAGATCCTCCCAGCCCCTTATGCTTCTTATGAACATAGTGCCACAACCACTTTCCCAGAAGAGCCCAATTGAACACAAGTAAATTTTGAACCCTTAACCCTCCTTCATATATTGGAGTACATACCTTAGTCCAGCTAACCAAGTGAAAATTGAACTCTTCACCTTTGCCACCCCACAAAAAATCTCGCTGCAAACTTTATAGTCGATTGGCCACACCAACTGGAAAGGGGAAAAGGGTCATGAAATAGATAGGTAGATTAGATAAAGTGCTTTTAATCAAAGTAATTGTCCCATCCTTTGATAAGTACATCATCTTTCATCTAGCCAAACGACGCTCTATCTTCTCAATGATGTCATCCCATTCCAAATAGACTTGGCTTTAAACAAAGCTCCCAAGGGAAGACCCTAGATACTTCATAGGTAAGGAGGATGCCCTGCAACCTAAAATACTAGTCAAACCTTCAACATTCATTACATTGCCAACCGAGACTAACTCTAATTTAGCCTAATTAATGTGTAGACCAGAAGCTGCTTCAAAGCATAAAACTAATTGCGCAAATTGCAAAGGTGATCGGGATTTGCCTCGCTACAAATCAATGCGTCATTGCAAACAAAAGGTGAGAAATGTTGATAGCACCACCATTCCTTGACCCCACCATGAAGCCTGATAAAAGATCACCATCCTTTAAAGGTGAAATCATTTTTACTTAATGCATCCTTGACAATAACGAAAAGAAGGGGAGACAAAGGATTTTCTTGTCTCAAGCCACGGGAGCTATTAAAGAAACCTGATGGGGTCCCATTCACCAAAATTGAAAAGCGCAGAGAAAATTTAGTAAACCACCTATTTACTCCATCTTTCCCCAAAACCAAATCTCTTCAACATATACAAAAGGAAGTCCCAATTGACATGGTTAAAAGCCTTTTTCAAGATCCAGTTTGCACAGTACACCTGGAACCTCAAATCTAAGTGGACTGAGTCTAGGATATGCCTATCCTTGATGAAAGCATTTTGAGGCTCATAAACGATTTTCTCCACAACCATTTTAAACCTATTAGCTAGAACTTTGGCCACAATGGCCACAATCTTAAACACTCCACCCACTGGCTAATACGTTGAAATTCTTTAATATCAACAACCTTTGTTTTCTTCGGAATAAGAGAAATGAAGGTCGCATTGAAACTTTTGATAAATGTACCTCTAGCATGAAATTCATGGAAGACATTCATGATGTCTGCTTTAAGCACCTGCCAACAAACTTGAAAAAAACCCATAGTAAAACCATTTGGACTCAGGGCCTTGTCACCATTAAGGGCTTTCACCACCTCAAAGACCTCGTCATCCTTAAATGGCCTCTCCAACCAATTGGTCTCCTCCTCTCCCCCCAAATGGAATCAAGCAAGAGTCCATCCAACTTGGACGCCAACTAAACAACTCGATAAATTGTAGAACTGTACAATTTGATCTCTGATCCTTGATTGGTCTGAACAAATTGTGTCATTAACCCCCGGCTGCACAATGAATTATTCATTTTATTCGAATTGGCCACTCAATGGAATAACTTTGTGCACTCATCGATCTCTCTTAATCAAAGTGCCCTCGATTTTTGCCTCCAACTCACCTCCTTCAAAAGTGTTGTCCTCTCCAATTCATTAGTCGCGCGGCCTTCCTCAATATCTCCTCCTTATCTAAGCCTCTCTCTTCCTCCAAACCTTCAAGGGCCCGTAAATCAGCCAAAAGAAGCTGTTTCTTTCTTTCTATATTGCTAAACAATTTTTCATTTCATGCTTTTAAAATAAGTTTTTAGAGCCTTAAGTTTGTTGGCTAGAATGTAGCTTGGAGAACCTTGAAAATGATAAGAGGACCACCACTGTTTCATCCTATCTGCACAACCCTTTGACTTTAGCCACATGTTCTCAAATTTGAAGTATCTCTTAGCTCCAGGAATGCTTCCAAAATCGAGAAGAATAGGAAAATGATATGAACAAAGTTTAGATAGCTTCTTTGGAGCAAATTAGGGAATTGGGATTCCCAGTTCGGGGTAACTAGGAATCTATCGATTCTAGATCAAGGAGGAGGGTACCTGTTTGTTACTAGACCACGTAAAAGAGCCACCCACAAGGAGAATGTTCATTAGCCCCTACTTTGAAATGAAATCAGAAAACTCCCACATAGCTGGACACATAAGGGCTTCACTTGATCTCTCACTCGAAAAACTAGTTACATTGAGATCCCCACTGATGCACCAAGGTAAGTCCCACCAACTTAGCAAACCAGCCTGTTCATCCCACAAAAATCTTCTATCATTGTTGGTATTTGGACCATAAACACCTGGAACCGCGCAAGCGAAATGATCGTTGACATTTCTAAAAGAAACTACCACAAAGAATTTACCCACGCAACCATCAATTTTCTTCACCACCCTCCTATCCCACATAAGCAAAACACCATTGGACGCCTGCCTGGAGTCGTAACAACACCAATCTACATGACTACACCCTCACAAGTTGCGCACAACATTATAGGACATACTCTCCAATTTGGTCTCCCGGAGACATATAACATTTGCCTTCCAATCTCTATGTAAATTTCTGATTTTAAGACTCTTCTCCCCTTCATTCAAACCTCTTATGTTCCATGATAAAATTTTGGGCTTCATAAGTGAACCAAGGAACCCTTCTCCACCCTTCCCCTTAACTCTGCCATCGCTTGAACAACCACCCCTAGAGTCATAGTTGATAGAGCAAGATAATCTTTTCAACTCTCTAAGACTTCTTACGGCTGATTTGGAATTGGAATTCCACTCTTCTTGATTATGACTCGCTTCAATGGTCGTGAGCAACACCATAAATTGTGCTTCAAACCCATCACAAGAAAGGCCAACTACATGTCGAATGACCTTCACCTTCTGCAAAAACTAACTAGAAGCCAAAGGAGAGCAGCAGCTCAAAGGTTCACACACGGGGCTCATCCCTGGTAAAAAGAGCGAGTTCCGAGCCTGCCACACCAATCTTATTTGCTCCACACACATCCGACCCATCCAGATTAGAAGAAACTGCACCACCAAAACAGCAAGCTTCACCCATCCTTGCTGGTGATCCTTTTACTTTCTTCTTAATCGACTGACCCATCTCGTTGGCAAGCCGTGAAGAATCCTTATCTGATTCACAACCACCCCAAACCAAAAAGTTACCCTCGACGGGAGGTTCAACTCCAGATGCTAATGTGTTGTCCATCTCTGCTGAATGATCAAAGAGAGCTTCACTGTTGATAGAACTGACCCTCAGTAGCCCTGGCATGAAGGTACGTTTTTGTACCTGACCATCAGCAGTGTTTGAGATAGGGATTGGGGTTGATGTTGCGGCTGAGTATCCTTCGGCGAGATAGGGCCGAGCCCCACCATCGCCATGCCATCAACGTTGATACTCAGAATCCCTTTCCCCTTATTGCGAAGTTGCATGGCCTCTGCTCCAGAATCCACTTGTGAGATGTTGTAGAGGCTTGCCGCCCCACCGAAGCTCGGACCATTCCTTGACAAGCTCACTGTTATACCTGAAACCAGATCCGGAATGGTGTACGACCCAGCCCACGTTTTCACCCTCCCATTGCTCTACACACTGGTTTTTCAAATTTTCATGTTCTTCTGAGAAGATTTGCTTGTATTGTTGAAATGTAGCCAGTCTAATTTGTTTTCCTGCAAGCTTTTGGAAGCATAAATTCATTTTGCAAAGTCTAAGCATAAAACAATTGTGTTTGGCCTTTGTTTTGTGGACTAGATTCATCATGAGAAGTTGCTATGATGATAAGAAGTAAATGATGTCAGTGTGTGACAAGTCAGAAGTGATCTTATTTATTGTACAGAATTATTAGTAATTTTAAATGTCATTAATAGTTTAATAAAATGATTCCTAAATGCATTCTTATCAAAAAATAAAAAAATAAAAAAATTCCAAATACATATGGTTGGAATACTGCCAATGAGCTCTAGCTCAGCATCTTCTCTGAGCTAGGTGGAGGTTGAAAACGTGGGTTCAAACTGTCTGGATAGTGATTCTTGGCCACCTTATATTTTTTAAAAGATGGATGTTGGTTGTTAATTATGTGCTCTGAAGTGGCTCATCTTTTATGGGTTTGACGTTTGGGATGATTTTATCTCTTTGATCAAGATATGTATTTAGAACTTGTTTAGATACTACGCTCTTTCTGTTGTGTATGTGAAAATTTACTTGTATGGGATGTGGTCAACTTATTTTTTTGGATGAATTGTCTGCGGTGTTGAAAATTGGTGGTTTTCTGATTTGCTACAAATGTCCTTAGCTGTAGGTAGAGAGCTTCGGTAAAAGTATATATCTGTTTGACTTGAAACTCAGTCATCCTAAATATTAGGCTTTGGGAAGTCTCAATCCACAATCATGTTTGCTGCTTTGCCCTTCTTGTATGGGATGGAGCCTTAATTATGTTGGTTTGCGTGTCTTATTTCTGTTGCATTTCTACTCATCGAAAACAACGTTCTGCTTCATTTCTAAGTCTCGTATGTGGCCAGTCTTCTTCTGATGTTCTAGGATTTAAGGGAGAAATGCTTTGCAAAGTTGTCCATCTAAGCTTCTTTATGCGGGTTGGGTAAAGACCCAAGAATCTCTTTGGGGGCTTTCTTCTGAAGTCTTCAATGTGGCTTGTAGGGGTGTATACGAGCTGAGTTTGAGCGAGTAGTGGCTGTGCGAACTCGGCTCGTCATTTTTGTCTTCGATCTCGATCTCGAGCTCGAGCTTGTGCCGAGCACTAAACCTGGGTTCGAGCTCGGCTCGCCAAGGGCAAAACCTTGTGCGAGATCGAGCTCTAGCTCGCCCATTAGTTGAGCCGAGTGCTCGAATCGGATCGGCTCGAGTCGAGTATAATTTTTTAGATTTTAAGAACAAAAAAAAAAAAAAAACAGAAAGATGAGAAGATGGAGAGAAAAGCAGCAAGAGGAGAAGATGGGGAAGGAGAAGATGTAACTTCAAATCTCTCTCTTGCGGCATAAATAGGGTTGTAAGCTTTGACGTGACCAATGCCGCATGGAGTGGAGCTCATGACCACTGCCGCATGGAGCAGAATTCGGTGGCAATAGGGTGGTATCGTCAGGTGGAGTGGGGTGGCTGTGCAGGCAAGAGGCATAAGCTAATGGGGGAATGAGAGAGGGAAGTGTTCTAGGAAGTTTTCAGGAGAAAATGGGAAAGAAGAGTAAGAGAAGCTAGGGTTAAAGGGCATCTAATGGTTGTGTGAGATGAAGATCTAATGGTAGATGTGCGTTATGGGTTATGGGTAATAGCGTTGAAGGCATGCGTCGGTTATGGTGAGTAAAAAATGGGATAGTGTGTATAGTTAATGCTTGGTGAGTGGAAAAATAGCTGGTACAGTGAATGTTGAAAGATGATAAGAATCTTTGGAGTATCGAGATAACAAAAGATCTTAAAACTAAAAAAATCTATAAAACTAATTTTTTTTTTTTTTGAAAAAATAAAATTAGAAAAGAGTGGGGTGGCTGCTGCAGCACCCCACTCCTTTTCTAATTTCTTTTTTCAAATATATATATATATATATATATTATTATATATAATATATATATTATTTTTTATTATATTTTTTATTAAAGATGTGTCGTGATTTTATTGATGCTGACATGACGCTTAACAGAATCTGTTAAATATTTTAACGAAATTTGACTCCAGGGACTAAATTGTTTTTTTGATATACCACATGGACATCTAAGTTTACTTTGATTCCACAGAGAGATTTGAAATATATATATATATATATATATATATATATATATACACTATTATACAAAATAGTAATTTGAAATTTAGGCCAACCACAATGACTGATTTTGCATTTTTCCTTAAACTTATACCAAAACAAATTAATATTCCTATCTTATCTATGTATCTTTTTAAAGCTACTTAAATGATGATAAAGAAAATATTAATTAATTGTATGGGTATGTAGGTCGTAATTTAGTCCTATTGAATTTGTATATCTTCTTCCATCTCTTCATCTTAATCTCGAAATCTTCAATTCAAAATTCAAAATTTTATTTGAAATAATGAAATCTTAGTTTATTAGCCTTCCATATTTTGCATTGTCAATATTCTTTATAATTCTAACATTCCAATTTAATTTGAATAATATTTAAAAGCAATAATACATTAAATTTAGTTTAGTTAATACGATTTTAGGAGAATGTGTTTAATGCAATTAAAGAATATGATTTATATTTAGGTATTTAATTAATGCAATTTTTGAAAAAAAAAATTAAGAATAATTTTTCCTAGCTGAATATAAGGGAAATTGAGAGAGATTTGGAGTGAAATTTAATGCAAATTTTAAATTTTGAAAATGAAACCTAAATATTTTTTTCCTTCCTAAGTGATCCAATTGGCTACAAAGAAAGTGTGGATGAAATAGTATCATACTTTCTTTCATGACATTGTTATTTCTGTACAATTTGATTTTCTAAATGAAAGTTCACTTTTTTTTTTAAAAAAAAGTAAAATTCAATTGGCCGAATAGTATTTGAACACATGTAATTCTTTAATATTCATAGGTAATTTGTAATTATGCGAATACATACTTACAATATATGTGATTATGTGAATCAAACTTATAGCTTTTTTCTAATCATATATTTATAAATTATGATACAATAATTCATAATATATACACTTACATACTTTTTTTTGATAAGTAAGTAAATTTATTAAAAGCGTAAGCGCCCCAAAGTACACAGGTAGTATACACAAGAGCACAAACGCCCAAACCCTCAAACCCAAAGCCCAACCCTACAAGCAGGAAATCCACGAGCCCTAAACCCAAAGCCAAACCAACAAGTAGGAACCTCTCGGCCCAAAACCCGAGCCCAAAACCTACAAGCAGCAGACCCTTGAGTCCAAAACCCGAAGCCCAAACCCACAAGCAGGCCAAAAACCCGAAAACCCAAACCCTCCATGCCAGGAAATCATGAGCCTTAAACCCGAAGCCCAAACCAACAAGTAGAACCCCTCAGGCCCAAAAACCCGAGGCCCAAACCTACAAGTTGGAAACCCTTGAGCCCAAAACCCGAAGCCCAAACCCACAAGGAGGCCCAAAAACCCAAGAAAATACAGAAAAAGCCCAAAAACCCAAGAAAAATACAGAAAAAGCCCAAAAACCCAAGAAAATACAGAAAAAGCCCAAAAACCCAAGAAAATACAGAAAAAGCCCAAAAATTACAAAAAAACCCTCAAACCCAAACCCATCAGCAGCGGCGGAGGTGGACAGCGGCGGAGGAGAGGCGCGTGCAGACCACGCGCCGGCGCAAGGACATCCGGTAGGCACAGAGAGCAGCGACGTGACGCAAGGAGGCGGCAGGCGAGGCGCGTCGGTGGGGGAACGCGGCGGAAGATGCCAGATCTGGTTTGGAAGAACCAGATCTGGACATCACCCGTCGGCGCGTGGAGCGGCCGGAAGCGTTGGGGGAAGCGGCGTGAAGGGGGGAGGCCGGCGGAGCAGGAGGAAGTACGATTTGATCCCGAACAAAAAAATATTATTATTTGATCTTGGATCTTAAATCATGTGATCTAACGATTTTTAAGTAACTAATGATAAAAAATTGTAATAATAGTCAATATAAATATTAGCTAATATATATTAAGTTAATAACATTAACCATGATAATTATTATATCATCATATGGTCTTATATATCTAATGATAATACTTAATTTGTGATTATAATTAGCATATTGGTGATTCCAATTCCAATCACTTAATTTAGGATTATATGAATCACATTGTCATTATATCTAAGTATCTTAAGTATCACATTGTAATTATAGGATCCAACTTACATGCTGTAGTAAATACTACAACACGTGCCACGTATGTTGTAAAAAAAACAAAGGCCCATATACACTTCAGACTTTTTGGGTTTGTAGTTATATATATAATTTATACTTATAGGCTTATAGCTTAATTTGTAATTATATGTATATTTATGATCATTATGAGTCATAATTATTATAACTCTTAAATATTTAATGATAATACTTAGATCATATGATACTTATGAATTATATTTATCCTAAGTATTATAAAGTATATAATGATAATACTTAGAAGTTAGATCATATGATCACATAATCTAAATATGATCATGTGATCTAAATAAAAATAATAATACTTAGATTGTGAATATAAGAAAACCATTATTGATTCAAATGTTAACATTTTGATATTACACACTAGTCACTAGCATAGTAACTTAACATCTCTAAGTAACATATTAACATATACATAATAATTAATGACTAACTTCAAACTAATTATAACTGACTATAAATGGGCTAATGTTATTTAGGCAGATAAAATTATTAAATGATACAAACTATCATTTAATAAGTAGTTTGAAGTTAGTCATCATGTTAATGATACTATGTTAGTTAATTAATATTAATGTATTAGTTTATATTAATACATTTATCAAAAAAATTAATATTAATGTATTAGTTAATAGTTATGATAACATATATTAAGTCTGTAAAATTGACAATAGTAGTTAGTATATATATTTTAATTAGTTAGTATATTATTTAACTAACATAATTGACAATAGTAGTTAGTATATATGTTTTAATTAGTTAGTATATTATTTAACTAACATAGTATCATTAACATAATAGCATGTAATCATTAATCATATATAACATTTGTAAAATTATGAATAGTAGTTAGTATATGTTTTAACTAGTTAATGTACTATTATTTATTGTAGACATATAGTAATAATATACATTACTACACTACATGTATATTTTATAGTATACGTTGAAGATGGTGCCCTCTTGTCTCTTGTGGTGCTTATGGAAAGAGCGAAATGATCGCACCTTCGAAGACAAAGAGAGATCGTTTGAGGAGCTTAAGTCCTTCTTTTTCCATTCTCTGTATTTTTGGACTTTTGCTTATTTAGCTCCTGTTGTTTTAAGCTTTAATGATTTTCTTGTACATTTCTCTTCCCCTTCTTAAGGGGCCCCTTGTATACTCCCTGTGTACCAGGGTTGCGCCTTTTCTGCGCCTTTAATATATTTTCTCTTATTCATAAAAAAAAAAAAAAAAAAAAAAAAATTTATAGTATACGCTGTATCTAACTATCCAAGTATCTAGAAGAGTAGAACTTAATTATTTTATTAGTTAAATTTATATACTCATGTGACAATTAACATTATGAAATTTATATGGTTATAATTTATAGTTATAGCTTAATTAATTTATAATGATATATATATGAATATATATCAGAATTAAAAAAACTTATTATATACTTGTGAGATTATCTATGATAATTATACTCATTAGATCATATGAATCATATGATTAAGTGTTGATATTATTCATTTGTACTATACAATATACATATAGGTTATATAACCAATTAATTATTGGTACTTAATATATTTTGACTATTGTTACTTAATAAATAATATACTATATAACATTTTTTTATTAACATATATACATATATTAATATATATGTGTATATTAATAAATATAAATGAGTCGAGCCCGAATGGACGAGTCGAGCCCGAACGGACGAGTCGAGCCTTATACGAGTTTGTTCACGAACATTAATTGAATTGAGCCGAGTTTATACGAGTTTGTATCGTTTAATAATCGAGCCTAATTTCGTGTTTACGAACGGCTCATATAATAATTGATTCGAGTACGAGTCGAGCTTAATCGAATCGATCCCGAATATGTTCATGAGTAGCTCTGTTCGTTTACACCCCTAGTGGCTTGATTGTTTATCATAGTGTTTTTGATCAAGTTCCTACTTTTTGAGAGATATTTGGGATATCTATAGATAGGACTGGGCAAAATTCACCGCCAGCCGCATTCCGATTGAGACCGCTCGCCTGCCTTGAACGCTTTTTTTGTTTCCTACTTTTATCGGTTGGTAGGCGAAACAAGGTGTTTTCTGACTGCCTACCGACCAAATTAACCGACATGTACTGTAAATTGAAACGACGTTGTTTTGATTGTCAAAACGACGTCGTTTTGACACTTTTCTATTTTTCTTATTTTACCGTTCTCACAACGACGCCGTTTTGAGAAGTGTATATAACCTTCGCTTCAGGCTTTTTCAGCATGTTCAGCCTCTTTCACTTCAAATCTATAGACTATAGATTGGGTATCTTCTTTGTTAGATATCCTTTATTTCTTGGCCTTTCCTTTCCTGCTTGTTGCTTTTCTGATATTTTCCTTGCATTACAATTCTTTTTGGTGCTCTGTCTGATGTTTTAGTTTTTCTTCAAAAGAAGATTGGTAATTTACACACACTAGTGGGTCTTGAACCTGCAACCTCATCCTTCACCCGTTCTCACAGGGGGAGGAGATGAGTTTGCTGGTATACCCTTTGCATTCCTCTTCTTTGTGATGCTCAATGTGACACTCTATCAGTTCTTCTACTTCCTCTTTCTGATGAGTGGCTCAATTGCCTAATTCACTAATTTTAAGGAAAATTAAACATTTCAAACTATTGGTATAGCTCTCTAAATCTCTCCTTTAGAAGTAATCAACACGTAAATTGAGGCACAGAGACATCCTTCTATAATAAAGGGTATTACGGGAAAGTAATGCTTTCTTTTTAAATAGATATACATTATGGGACAGTGGAAAAGGCAGATTGAGCCACTCATTATGGGAGGGAGTATTGTAGAAGAGATTGTATTAAATTTTAAGTAACATTGGTTATGTGCCTCCTTCAAATTTGTTTGTCTGCTATTTTATCTTTGGGTGTCCCCTAATATTGTCCAGCTTGAAAGTTCAGAGCGTCCAAATTTTTTGTTTGATTTTATTTTCTAAATTACCCTTTTGTATATATAAGTTAAGTTTGAAAGGTGTGGCAGTTTTAAACTTTATGGTGCTTTCTTCCTTGATTCGTAAAGTCTGGAATAGCTTTATAATATTTAGTGCGATGGAGTTGCAAAATAGTTTATTGACCTATGTATTCTTTGTAATTACTGATTACAGTACCTTGAATGTGTTGGTAAATCTTCAAAATTGACTTGCTGCTTACAAATGCTGAATTGTAAACTGTTCTTTCAACAGGTGGTTATTAACTTTCATTTTATCTCTGGAAGGCTATAGCCACTAGTTTCACTTTGATGTTCAAGACCAGTGAAAATTTACTTTTCTCTCTTCTGATTCTTTTTTTTTTTTTCTCCTTTTTCTTTAATCTCTTTTTGAGGGAGGGAGGGAGGAGAAAGCATGCAAATTTTCTAATCTAAAGTATTGTTGAGTTGTTATTTTTATAATATTTATGTGTGTTGTATGGTCTGACATTTAATATTCAATTCGTGTTAGGAAGATAAATGTTATTTCTTTCTGAAATGCATCATGCAGTATTAATATGTCATTCCCATGTGCTATACTAATAATTATGACTTCATCTTTTATGTTCGAAGTTTTTTCTAAATTTTTTTTATAAAAGAGAGTTGATGCAAGATGGATTTTGATATACGAGTTTGTCATTGACCTGGTCCCACTCACTTTATATGTTTTGTTACTTCTCTTGGTTGGATCCATTTTGGTGGAGAATGCATTTGTTTGGCTTGGATATCCGTTGTTTGGTTGATTTTAGTCTCCTCTGTGCTTGTTTTTCTCAAAGTGTGCCTTATAGGAGTCTAATTTGAAGTGAGGTAGCAACTTTCCCTTATTCTAATGGATATCTTGTCATGCAGAGGCTTCTGCAATCCTGCTGATGTTGAAGCATTTACTGAAGAGAAGAAACAATCTCTTCTGGTAAAACGTCATGGGAGGAGTGCTGATTTTCTACGTGCAGTACAAGAGATTATTGACAGTTATGAGAAGTTAAAGAAACAGGACCAACTCAATGATTTTAACTCTGGTGATGAAGTTACACCAGCGAATAATGCGAATTCAGTCGACTTATTGCCCGACTTAGGATCAAATGATCAGACAGAAGTTCCTGAAGTGACTCCTAATTCACAATTAAAAACTTCATATTCTACAACGGATAAAACTAAGCCAGGTCCTCCACTCGAGGACACCTTAGCTGCAACAGCTACTGTTGCTTTGGTTGATAAAGAGGCCTTAGGGGAGGAATGTACTGATAATGCGTTGGTTACAGAAACACCTTTGCCAACTACTTACTCTTCCAAAAAAAGATCTAGTCTCTTACAGCCACAGAGCTGTGTCACACACAGAAAGGCTCAAAGGTCTAGAAGCTCATCAAGGCTGGAATCCCGTAGACCACAAAGCTTCACAATGCCATTTAATGATGGTGGCAAGAATGCTAGAGACATATCAGCTAATGTAGTTCGGGATGGTTCTTTAAGAAGGAATAAGCGAATCAGGAAATCACCAGATGTGTCTGAGTCGGATGATGCTGAATCTACTGCTTTTGTTTCAAATGGTAGCATTGAAGAAAATAGTTATGAAATTCTCACAGTTGACTCCGACACGTTTAGTCAAAATGAAGTCAGCACTATAGAGTCTGGTTGTAAACATGAGCAATCCAACACAGTGGTTGAGTGTTTGGATGCAGATGTTGAGTTGAGCAAAGGGCTTGATCTCCAAATAAAGGCTGTTTTCATTAAGAAGAAAAGGAAACCAAATAGAAAGCGAGTAACTAGTGATACTGCTGGGGCTCCTACTACATTGGACAAGGAGATAGGTTTGGAGGTTGGGGAGCAGAATAATTGTCAAAATTCACAAAGAGGGTGTGAAAAGATGAAGGAAACTTGTTTGAAGGACGATGGAGATGAGCACCTACCATTGGTTAAACGAGCAAGGGTGAGGATGGGAAAGTCATCTTATGTGGAGGAGGAGCTCAATGGCTCTTTACACACAGAAGAGAGAACTATAAAGGAAGTTGCGGTTGATCCATCTGGGCAGATCAGCATGCATGCAAAATGTGATGATGATAATCTTGCTGACAGAGACTCGCTTGTTGTGAATGGAGCTCCGGATAATGTGTCGTCACCTTCAAAGCATTGCACTCAAGTTTTGGTAAGTAGACCTCAGCTTTGGAAAGTTAAGAAAGAACAATCATTTGGCTGCTCAGTGGATGGGGAAGCTGCTTTACCTCCGTCTAAACGCCTTAATCGTGCTCTGGAAGCCATGTCAGCTAATGCTGCTGAAGAAGGTCAAACGTGTAATGAAGCATCACCAACCTTGAAAACTGTAGGTGGTATTTCTTCTATGGAGAGAGGTCCTCATATGGCTGTGGGAAGCAAAGCAGGTAATTGTCTGGGACTGCTGAGCATGGACTCTCTGGGCAATATTTCTCCTCAGGTTGGTGTTTCTGGATCCTCTACAAGTTTGAACCCAATAATCTCAGAGGACAATGTTAAATCATCAATGGAGGTGGACTTTTGCAATCAACCAGTTGATGTTTTGAAGATCCAACAGCATGAACGTTCCAAGGATGTCTTTGCTGATGCTAGGGATGATGTTGGTGGGTCTTCTGTTAGTCATGCTGTTAGAACTACAGTCCCCACTCAAAGTCTAGGATATTTGTCTCCTAACCTTGATGAAAGACAGGCTAATCCTGGTTCCAATGAGACTTCAATGCACCCTTTGTCTCCTCCAAAGGATGAAGACGATACCAAAAATAATGAATTGAGCAATTGTAACGCTGAAATCTCTGATAAAGAAGTTGGTAATTCAGAAAATACTGGTATGAGTTTGGGTCTTGTCTCTCGTCCCAATGAGATTCTTCAAATTTCACCTAGAATTGGTACCATTGTGCTTCAGTACAGTGCAGAGGGTACTGGTTGTGAGGATAACAAGTGTTTGAAGCCTCCACTGGATGACAAAGAAGAAGTAAACGGCATGTAAGCATATGTTTTATGCTTCTCTGTAGCTTTACAGCAATTTAATAGAAACTTTCTGGTAATTATATATCACAAAGGTTTGGTCCTTGCCATTTCTCTTCCTAGTTCTACTTTGACCCTTGCGGTATCATAAAGCAGGTTTTCCTCCTTAGTAGACTCAAATTTTTGAGGAGACAATACTGGAAAAATAAAAAATGTTAATAGTTGAGAGTTGATTAGGTGAAGTCTTATAAGAAAATGAAAATTTTGAAAGAGGACAGTTCTAGTGGGATGTAACGTGCAACAAATAGCATAGGGTATCTGAACTCAAATTTTTTGTTCATAGAACTTAATCTAACCTCTTTAGTCTGTTCAGTTCTAATTGTCTATTGCTCTTTTACTTATTTGATTTAGGTATGACGTTATGAAAGAGCTAAAAAACTATCAGACACTGGAGGATCCAAGTTCCAATTCTTTTTCTGATGATCACCTTGGTGAAAAGGATATCTCGGGTGTCCCATCAAGTCCATCTCTAACAGACGCAGGAGATTCTCTTCCTCAGGCATCTCCACCCCACACCTCAAACTACAACATGTCTACTTCAGATAGTAGTAACTTTGTTCAAAATAATGGCAGTTGTAGTCCTGATGTGCATTTACACCACAAGAGAACTTTGTGTGCTCCACTAGATGAAGAAGAAAAAATAGAATCGTCAATGACTCAAAGACCAAAATCTGTAGGCAAGCATGGGGAAGCACATGTTGCTCTATCGTCCTTTGAGGCAATGCTTGGAACTTTGACAAGGACAAAGGAGAGCATTGGTCGAGCAACACGTGTAGCTATTGATTGTGCAAAGTTTGGTGTGGCTGCTAAGGTAGGATAATGCCATTCTAGATTTCCTATCTAATTTTCAGTTCAGTGCTTGATTAAATCATGGATATTTTGGATTTAGCTAAAAAATGTACTACTAAAAAACTCCTTATTTTTTCCCCTTTTCTTTTTCCCTTTAACTCATGTAGGCAATTGACACCCTTTGTTAGGTTACAACTGTCAGAAATGAGGTAAATAATATTTTTTTTGCATAATAGCTTTATGACCTACCTCTTAAGCTGTGTCTACCTGTTCTGAGATTCTGTGTGGAGTCATTGATGCTGTCAATCTTTTGTGAAGTTTTTCCTAGACTGAATTCTCTTTCTACAATATTTTCTCTTAACTATATTTCCTTTTATTTTTGAATTTAATGTGTAAAACTTCAGAAGGGCTAGTAATCATAAATGTGATCCTTGTTTATAAAATTGTGTTTACTAGTTGACTAGAAGTGTAAACGTGGTATGGTTATGTGGAAATACTGAGTGTAATTGTTTACTTGTGAAAGTTATCGTAGTTTGGTAAATTTAAGAACTGAATAAATTTAACAATTGAGATTTCCATTGGTTAATTTGAATAATTCAGCATTGGAAATTACTTGCTAGAAGTAGATAAATTGGATGCTTTGCCTTTGACATGGCTATGTTATTTGGTCTACGCCAATTAATTGAAGATTTCACAAGCCCTTGTTTCTTGATTGAAATTTTGTTCTTAGACTTTTCTCTTTGCTCCTTGAAATTGAAGATTTCACAAGCCCTTGTTTCTTGATTGAAATTTTGTTCAGTGACTTTTCTCTTTGCTCCTTGATTTTTACCTGGAATAAATTCATTGGTCAACTACTTCTCTAGCCCTTTCTCTCCCTCCACTGGCAGTGGCGCTTGTAGGCGCGTCACACTGTTTTTAGCTTCGTTTTTCTGCTATCACTCCTTGCTCTCTCCTTTCTCTCAGCTCCCTAACCTATTTTGTCGTCTAGCTTGGGTTCCTCCTCTGTGCGGTGGCACGTGGTGGCGCGTCTCATTGGGTTACGCTCTCAACTAGACGAGGTGCAGCGCTTTTAGCTATGGAGTGTTGGCTTGTGTTCTGCGGTGCAGTCTGAGGGGGTCTTCGGGTGTTCGAGTGAGCTTGGTGATAGATTGGGGTTGGCGTTTTTGAGATGCTTTTCTGTGGAGGCCAAACGTTTTGAGCTTTCCGTGGGGGAAGGGGCCTCTGTGCTTTGGTTGGAGGAAAAGAGGAAGGGTTTCTCTAATGTCATGTGTTTGGGTTCGTTGGGTGGTTGGCTTCTACGGTGGAGAATCTGGTGGCTGAGCCTGGTTCGAAAGAATTTGTGAAGAGTTTCAGGGAAGGATTGAAAAAGTCCATCGCTTAGAGAGATTCTAATAGATTTGGCCATTTTTTGGAGGTAGTGGTGTGTTTCGAGGGTGGCTGGAGAAGTCATATTGTGATCCCTGAGGGTTGTAAAGGGTATGGGTGGAGGCGCTTTGCTGATGAGCTGAGTAAGGTGAAGGTCTTCTTTGAAGATTTGTTGGGTTTCGCTGCTGGGAGGATGGAGCCGCCGTTGGTTACTCCTTTAACAAAGGGTAAGAGGTGGGGCTTGGAAGTTGGCGCTATTCTGTCGTTCGCATGGTGGTCCCTTCTACGGACAAGAAGCGCCCTGAGGTGTTTGGGATGATGGATTTAGCTTTTTCAACGAGAGAACTTGATGTCTTTCCGTTGGGGGTGATAGAAGAGCGTTCGGTGTTGAGATCGGCGGTGAATTGTTACGACCTGGAGTGTTGGGTAGAGCCGTTGGGTAAGAACCTCTGTGAAGATGTCAGTCCCAGAGTACGAGGCCGCCGTAGCTTTCGTGGATCGTAGTGCTCAACGGCTAGGGCTGCAGTAGATGACGTTTGGCTAGCGTGGATTTCTTCGGAAGCATCTGGCATGCTTGAAACAATTCATATTTGAAATTGATTAGGCCTTTGGGTGTGTGAAGAAAGGGTGGCAGGCTATGGGCTTGGGCTTGAAGCCCATTTCGGGTCCTTCAGGTTATAAGGGTTCCTCTGCACCTAAGCCCTTTAAGACCTGCAAGTTTCTTATACCCAAGAAACCTATACTCAAGCCCAAGCCCTTGCCTAAGCCTACAGTCATTCTAGGTTGCGGATCAAAGCCGGGTTCGGGTAGCGTGGTTGCTTCCCTTTCCAACTCGTGCCTTGTCGCGCCGTTTTCCACGTCGGAGGTGGTTTTGGTTCTGATGACGACTGGGTTTCTTACGGTGTGCTCAAATGATGACGATGGTTCGTTATCCCATCCAGTGGGTGTACCTAAAGCTTCGTCTGCACAGGTGATCGGGTCTCCTGACGTTCGGCAAGCTGGGACTTCTCCGAAGAGGCAAGGGTTTTCTCCGATGTGGTCAGTGGATGCCGGTGACCAGCCTTTCTTCCTGTCGTTTGACCAGAACACACCGATGGATGCTAGTGTTGCCCAGATTGATGGTTTCTCGGTGGGCGTAGATGCCGGTGCTACCCAGTCTTCTTCTTCGGTTGTGGGTTTGATTGCTACTAGGGTCGCGAGGTCAGCCACTCTCGAGGCAGACCCGATTTTGGGGGGTTATCTGAATCCTCTCGTATCTTCGGAGGTGACAGAGCCGACAGTGAAGAACAGTCTTTTCAGGTACGAGGGGTCTGATTCTCTAGCCGACGATGGTCTTTCTGTGAGGCCGTGCAACCTTTTAGCGGTAGTAATTGCCCAAAAGTCATCTGAGCCCTTGTACTTCTACAATCGCAAGCACAAGGTCCAGAGGGCTTCAAAGTTGGATTTGGGTCAGCTTGCGGGTGAGTTGATCAGCTTCGTGCCTGGCGCTGTCACGTTGGTAGGTAGTCAGTCTTCGGTCTTTGGTGGGTTATCTGGGTTGTTTGCAGCGTTTGAGCCTGTTGGCTTGGCGGGGTCCAAGGTGGAGGGCTCTTTGCTTCCACAGATTGTTCTCCGACTGTCAAGTCCTCTACACAATCTCCTTCGGTGAGGGGTCTCCTTAGGTGGGGCTTTCTTAGGCCACGCTCTTGCTTCCCAGCGACATATCGGAGGTTGGGGATTCTTCGGAGATGAGTGATTTGCTTGACGGCTACTCTAAGGTAGTGGTTAGTTCGTTGGAGATCGCTCAAGCTCTGGGGATTTCTTTTAGGGGCAATAAGAAAAGGTTTTGGATTTGATGAGTGTCATTGAAGAGGGTCAGCATCGGGTGGACGGGGGTTCTGTTTTGAAACCGAAGGGGTGGAGGGAGCTGAAAAATTTGGAATGCTCTCTCAATTTTGATGTTAGAGGCATTGGGTCTAGCCAGGGCAAAAATAGTTGCGGGTGTTTTGGGTTCTTCTTTTGTTGGGATTTTCTTTTTCTTTTTTGCTGGTCCTTGTGTATACTTCTTATGTACGTAGAGGCGTCTTACACTTTTTTTTAAATATAATTTCTCTTACTTACCAAAAAAAAAAAAAAACATTGGTCAACTATAGAATTGGAATTTGGAGTATTTATATGGAAGATTTATGAAGTTAATAGATGGGATGATCAAAATGTACAAATGGGAAAGAGGGATTCAAACATATTTCAAGAGGAAAGAGTAGTTGTAGCATGCTATGATATGAGCATGTCATGGTTGTGTTTACTTGACCTCAAACTAGGGTGCTTGTATATGACTTACATTTACTGTAATGTGGACTTTCTTTGGTTTTGCTTGACTTGCATCTACTGCCTTATGGCCCTCTTCTACTTCATTGTTAATTTCAGGGGAGTTTCAGCCTATTTGGTTTTCTTTGTTGAGGCTGAATTGGGTAATGCCTAGGACAGTTCTAGGTTTGTTGGATGGTAATGGAATGGAGGTTTGGAATGAAAAAAAGGTTGTTTAGCTTGGAAGATTGTGCTGGGCAGTATCTCGTCGGAGTAGAACTAGTATGTATTACAAGGTTTGGAGCTTCCTTCAGGCTTAGAAAAGCTTTTTAAGTTCTCTGTTTGGTAATATTTTGAAGTTCTCTCTCTCGTCGGCATGTGTCAACATCTTCTTTCGTTTGTATTCGCTCTTTGATGTTGTCGTGGTTGTAGCCTTTTGTTTTGGTTGTCTACGATGGGTTTCTTGAGGTTGTTTTATTTGTAGAGGCTAAAGCCTTTGAGCTCTTGGTAGTTGAGGGGTGTTTAGTTCTTCGTTTGGTTGAAAGGAGCTAAGGGGTTTCTCTAGCAATATTGTTGGGTAAGTTGGGTGTTGTTTGGTTGTCGAACTCGGTGGAGTTGATTCGAAGGGCAGAAGTGATTGAGTTTGTCAAATTGTCAAGGATGTAGACAAAGCCTTCAAAGCTCAAAGACGCTCTTATAGGTCCAGCCGGTTTCTGGAGGTGTAGAATTTGGGAGTAGCAGTCGGAGAGGCCTTATTGTACTCCGGGAGAGGGGGAGAAGAGAGAGGATGGCTGCTGAGATGAGAAAGGTGGTGTCTTTCTTTGGATTCCCTTTTGGCAAAGGGAGTAGAATTCTTCCCACTAGTGGTTTGTAGTCAACTGCCATGGGTGGCTCTTCTTTGTCTTCAACAGTTAAGGAGATGATGAATGGTGGTGACAGAAGGACCTTCGCGGAGGTGGTAGTTTGGGCGGGGCAGTTTTAGGGGTACCCTTCGGCGTCGGGTGTGATGGTGGAGCGAGCACCTCGTACATCGGGCCACGCTAGGACCGTTGCCTCCGTAACTCAAGCTCAAACGGAGGTTGCTCAAGGTAGGTTTGCAGGTACATCCACTCCCAGCTTTCGTGTTGCAGAAGGAGACAAGGTCATACAAGGGGATGATGTGGTGGATTTTGGTGGGAACCTTCGAAAATGGAGAAGTCAACTAGAGAAATTAAACGGGGAAGTGGACTGTGCTCTTGAGATGGTGTATGAGGCTTGAACTCTTAGGGGCCGGAAGGATTTAATTTTTTGAATGAAGCCATTGTTAGTTCTGTGAAGCATTTAGAGAAGGCCCAACCCGTATCACTAAAAAAGCTCAATTCCAAAGGTGAAAGGGACGACGAGCAGATAAAGAAAAACAAGGCTCTCCTCCACAGCAAGTGAAACATGCGTTTCACATCATGCCTACCTTTAGGTGGGTTAGGCTCTCATGGGCTGGGGAGGCCTCTTTGTTGGGTGAAGACCCGGTTGTAGAACGGGCTTTTAGAGAGCCTGGAGGGAGTTTGTGCTGCTTCGAGCTCCACCCTGCCTAGTGGTCGTCCGGTGGTCTTGTTGACAGCCTTTGTTGCCAAGGATCTTGCACAAGTTGTTCAGGCTTCTTTGGGGGACACAAACGTTGCGTTTGTGCTAGCCATTCTTCTTTCCACGGCGGACCCTTTGGCGAACCGGTCACAACACCTAGCTCTACCCCACCTTTAGAATTTTCCGGTGAGAAGGCTGAGTTGGTCCCCCTACTTCCTGGGCTATCTAGTTTTCATTCCAGCAGCAACGTGTGTAGGTTTGGTCCATCTGGAGGTTTGCCTTAGTTGGTCCAGCACATAAGCTTGTTTGAAGGTATGGTAACTAATTATGTTTGCTTGAGAAATGTGGATTTGAGGGCCAAGTTAGTTTCACTATCATCAGAGGCTGTGTTTGCCCCTAGCTTGGGCACTTTTTCGACAAACTTAGAGTGGGCTTTTGTTGCTAAGGGGGGTAAGCAGGTTCCATTGCCGAATATTTTTCTTCCCTCTTCTCCTTCCGTAGAGGTCTTGTAGAGAGGTAGTGCTAGTGTAAATAAGGGAAAATGTATTGTTTTTGTTGAGTTGGTTAGGTGTGATGCAGGTGGTGTAGGGAATATGCCTTCAGCCTGGGTTTTGCAGACAATGGAGGAAATCCATCATTTTGTAGGGCTTTCGTATGAGGGTTTTGAAGAGGAGCTTTTGGTATTGTTTACAGCCATTGAAGCGAGCCACTCTTTTAATGAGTCAGCCTCTAGTTCAAAATGGGAAAAAATGGAAGTAGAGAATTAAGAAGGTTATCTTGTTCCATTAACTATGACGTGTGCAAAGATAATGATAGTCGTGGTAGAGTCAAAGGAAGGTCTGTTTGTGGTTATTTATGAAGCCCTAAGTTGTTTTCATGGAATATGAGAGGGTTGAATATGGGAGACCAATGCTTGAGAGTCAGAAATTTGCTTAGATAGTGGAAGATGGATATTATTTGTTTGCAGGAATCTAAATTGGAGCTCATTTCTAGCAGTGTTGTATGTAGTTTGTGGGGATGTCAACGCGTGGATTGGTGCTACTCAACGGTTGTGGAGAAGATCGAAGAGTGTGAGGGGACTTCAATGTCACCCATTTTCGTAGTGAAAGATTGGGTGAAGCTTGTTTTTGTCCCTCTTTGATGGAGTTCTCTGATTTTATTTTTGATAAGGGCCTCATGGACCTACCCCTTGTAGGGGAAAGTTAACGCGGTCAAATAATTAGGATCCCTCTTCTTGATTAGAAATTGATAAGTTTCTTGTCTCTCCGGAATGGGAAGCCAAGTTTCTTGATTTATATCAGAAAATGTTGCCTAGATTGTGCTCAGACCATTTCTCCATTCTCCTTAATTGTGGTGGTATTCAGGGTGGCAAAAGATCTTTTAAGTTTGAGAATATGTGGTTAATGGCCGAAGACTTTGTGTATAGGGTGAGGTAATGGTGGACTTCTTATCACATTTAAGGCTTCCCAAGCTACATTTTGGCTCGTAAACTTAAGGCCGTAAAAGCTTATATAAGAGTATGGAATGAGCATATGTTTGGTCATGTGGATATCCATAAAAAACTCTTTTGGATGAGTTACGTGTTCTTGATGGTTTGGAGGAAAGAGCTTTAAATGATGAAAAGAAATTGAGGAAAATCATAGTTATTGGTGATTTGGAAAGATCTACATTATTGGAGGTAGTAGTCAAGGGCATTATGGTTAAAAAAGGGTTACAAATGCACGGAGTTTTTCTATTGGATGGCCAACTTGAATAGGAGAAACAACTCCATTTAGTCGTCGTTAGTAAATGGCTTAGTTTCTTTTGATCAAACTGTAATCAGGGACCACGTTGTGCAAATTCTACGATATATTGTTTTATGTATAGTTTAATTGGCAGCCCAAACTGAATGGCCTTGCTTTTGATGCCATTAATAAGGAGGATGCCTCTTTGTTAGAGAGAGTGTTAGAAGAGAGTGAGGTCCTTGAGGTGGTGAAAGGTATGAACGGTGAAAAGGCGACAGGTCTTGATGGTTTTTCTATGGATTTCTTCCATGGTTGCTGGGATGTGAACAAGGCAGATATTATGGGGGTGTTCCATAATTTTCATGCTATTAGTAAGTTTGAAAAAATCTTAATGCCACTTTCATTACTCTCATTTCGAAAAAATCTAGGGTATTGCTATTAAGGACTTTCAACCTATTAAAATTGTGAGTGGAGATTACAAGATCATTGCTAAAGTCCTAGCCAATAGGTTGAGAAGGGTTGTGGAGAAGATTATTTCGAAGCCCAAGTATGCTGTTGTTAGAGTTAGGCAAATCCTTGATTTTGATCTAATAGCAAATGAATGTTTGGATAATAGGATTAGATTTGGTGAGCCAGGGGTGCTTTGCAAATAGGATATTGAAAAGGCCTACGATCATGTCAATTGGGAGTTATTATACTTGTTGAGGAGGTGCGGATTCAGGGAGAAATAATGCTATTGGATAGCGCATTGTATTTCTTCCATGCGCTTTTCCGTTTTGGTGAATGGAGATCCATTCGGATTCTTCAGTAGTCTTGTGGTTTGAAATAGGAAGATCCTTTGTCTCCTTTTATGTTTATTTTCGTGATGAAGGCCTTAAGTAAAATGCTTTCTGCAATTGTTAATGGGGGCTTTTTGTCAAGATTTTCAGTGGGATATGGGCACTCTGGTGTGGTTAACATTTCCCACCTTTTGTCTTTGGATGACACCTTGATTTTTTGTGGGGCCAATCTCGACCATCTTCGCTATTAGCATGCCTTATTTTTATGCTTTGATGCTGCATCCAAAACTTTCTGTTGTTCAATCGTGCTCTTTTGAGAAAATGGCTAAGACGCTATATGCACGAGAGAGGCTTGGTGGAGAGTTGTGATGGATTCTTAATACGGCACTTCGTGCGGTGGGTGGTGTTCTAAGAGGTTCATGGGCCGCATGAGGTGGGGTTATGGAAGAATATCAAGAGGGGTTAGGGGGTGTTTTCGAGTCATATCAGATTTGAGGTGGGAGATGACTCAAAGATTAGTTTTTGACATGACTTGTTGTGTGGGGATTAGGTCCTTAAGGAAGCTTTTCTAGATTTGTATAATATTGCTAGCATTAAGGATGCTTCCGTAGCAGTTCATTTAGAGCTTTCTAGTTGTTCTCTTATCTAGAGTGTAAGCTTTATATTTTGATGAGTAATGAAAATTCATTAAAAGTGCATAACCCAATTGTCCCCCCAAATTGACCAACTACTCGCTAACCTATCGTGGCATAACCCAAGCAACACTAAACAACTGGAGAAGTGCACTCCACAATTCTGTTGCAACCTCACAATGAAGAAGGTGATCAATAGACTCTCCACATTTTTAACACAGACAACACTCCACCACAATAACATTCTTCTTTCATAAATTATTCAAAAAGTTAAGATTTTCCTTAAAGCGGCCGTCCACACTAAGAACACCATTCTTGAGGGAGCCTTAACTTTGGGAAGTGGATTTTTTGCTTCGTTTTTTTAATTTATTGTACTCCCTTAGATTGAGACGAGAAGCTGAAGACAAGCTTTCTTGGGCCCCTTTCAAAAGAGAGTTGTTCAATGATAGATCTTTCTACAATGTCTTTGTCTCTCACGATGATACTCTTTTTCCTTGGAAGAGTATTTGGGGGGGGGATTAAAGTTCCTTTGAGAGTAACTTTCTTTGCTTGGTCGGTCACTCTAGGGAAGATTCTTACCATGGATAACCTAAGGAAGCAGCATGTGATTGTGGTCAATTGGTGCTGTATGTGTAAGAGCGCCACCTTCAGTTGTGTCGGCTGTCTTGGGTTATACCTAATCGAGTAGTAGACTTGTTTGCTTGTTGGAGGGAATATGGTGGTCCTGAGAGTGCAGTTTCTAGTGTCTTTGGAGGGAAAGAAATTATAGAAATTTTGAGGATCGCGAGAGAACGGTGGTAGAGCTTAAGTCTTTGCTGTAAGACCATGGCAATTTGCCTAACCTCAACTCGCACTTTCTGCCATAACTGTCAAGAACTACACACACACACAAACTGGCTCAGGTTGGCAGACACACCACCAAAGCTCTATGATGGAGTCAATTCCATAGAAGAAGGCCTTCCACTATTGTGTCCGAGCATCTACTTCTACAGGGCACCCAATTGAGCTCTTTGTCCTTGAATATATCTGTGTATCAAATTTTTGCTTTCTGCAGCCCACTTCTATGACGGACTCAATTCCAATGTTTGCATGGTACCTTTTATCAATCTTGTCTTTACCTACAACATTTGGAAACCCATTCAGGATAGTGTTGTGTTTTGCTCTGACTGCAACTGTTTAGGTGAGCTACTACTGGAGGTTGGAGTTGATTTAGATTTAGCAGTCAAGGTGATGTAAGAAATCTTTGAGTTTAAACAAATTAGAAAATGAGTTATTATTTTTCATACTGAAAGCTACCTGTTTTGCCATCTATGTTGAAAACCACATTATGAGCCAACAAGCACCCTTGAATCGTTTCTTACATATTTGATGTTTTGTATGCAAAATACTTCTTTGCTTGTGTGTGTGAGTCCTCAATTCGTCTGTTAGGTTTGAGATTTAAGTGATGAGGAAGGCTGGAGTAAACTTAGTGGAGCTTTAATTTACTTGATGGATTGCTAATTATGTAAGTGTGCATACATATAAACACATACATACGCTGCCTAGACCCAGGATTATCTGAAGTATTGTATACTAGGTAGCCTGTAAATCTACTTTGTTATGTCTTTAGTTAGGGGGCAAGTGTGTTGGTATTTTCAATGGAGACAGGGTTTTAAGGTGGGGGAGATATTATTGGTTATTAGTTGTCGGTTTCTTAGAGATCATTAAATAAGTCACTTCTCTGTTCAATAGGCTGCCCTGGTTTTGTGTTTTTATTTCTTGCAGGATTCTTTTCATTTTTTTAGTAGGGAGGATTTCAAAAGCATTTTGGAGTAAGAAGGTTGTAAATAACCAAAGCCATTTTTATTTTTTATTTTTTTATTTATCAAAAAAAAAAAAAAAAACCAAAGCCTTTTTTACACGGTCAAACCTTTGTCAATTTTTTTTTTCCTCCTGCAGAATTGTTTTATATGTTACATATAAGATTTTAATTTTCAGGGTTGGGGCAGTGGATGGGTGGGTTGGAGGATTTTGGAATTTTTAATGGTGATGGTTTAGGTTGGATGAGATAGTATAGGTGACTACTTCTAGCTTTCCAGGGCTTTTAGTTTAGTACCTCTGTTGAATGTTTTGCCCTCTGGTTTTGTAGTTGTTGTATTGACTGCTTTACAAATTCTTCTTTTACTGGTTGTTGCATGAGCAAGGTCCTGTTGAATGCTCTTGTCAGCCTTTGCTTCTTATGTTAAATAAGCATTTTACCCTAACTTTTCTCTCTTTGTTAAGTGCATGTAAAGTTCTGTGTACAAAAATCCCTTTCTAAGGGACTAAGAGTAGACATTTATTTTGCCTAATGAAGATGACTGCAGGATCTTTCTTTGCGTTAATATTGGGTTGCATTTGAAGTATAACACTCGCCATTTGTTTTTGTTTTGATGTATTTCTTTATATTCTTTAAATTAGGTGGTGGAAATTCTTACCCATAATTTGGAAACTGAGTCAAGCTTACATCGGAGGGTGGATTTATTCTTCCTTGTCGATTCTATAACTCAATGCTCTCGTGGTTTGAAAGGTAATGCATCTGTTGTTATTCTGTACTACAACATTAAAAAAAAAAAGAAAAAGAAAAAAACAGGAACTAACTAGTTAACAAAATGCAAGTTGTCTGTGTTTGGTTTTTGTTAATGTTAAAATGGAGTTTGAATTTTCAGGTGATGTTGCTGGTATCTTCCCCTCAGCTATCCAAGCAGTGCTTCCACGCTTATTGTCAGCTGCTGCTCCTCCCGGAAATACTGCCCATGAAAATCGCAAGCAGTGTCTTAGGGCAAGTGAATTCCTTTTGAAATAAGGAAAAGGAGAATCCACATTAATTGTGTCCTCATCTACTTTATAGTTGTTCACTTATTGTTTATAGCTTACCACTCCCAATTTTCTGGTATAGGTTTTGAGGCTTTGGTTGGAAAGGAAGATCCTTCCAGAATCCATTGTACGTCACCATATGAGAGAATTGGACTCCCTTAGTGGTTCATCTTCTGCTGGTCCCTACTCTCGACGCTCGGCAAGAACAGAAAGGGCTTTAGATGATCCTGTTAGAGAAATGGAGGGTATGCTTGTCGACGAATATGGAAGGTTTGAATTTTCTTGATCCGTTTTACTTTTATCTCATATACTCTCAAAATGCCCTTTTTTGATATTTTTTCATATTGCACAGCAATTCAAGTTTTCAGCTTCCTGGGTTTTGTATGCCCCGGATGCTTAAGGATGACAATGAAGGAAGTGACTCTGATGGAGAGAGTTTTGAGGCAGTCACTCCTGAGCATAATCTTGAAGCCCGTGAAGAACGTGAATCAATCCCAGCAATCGAAAAGCACAGACATATCTTGGAAGATGTTGATGGTGAGCTTGAAATGGAGGATGTGGCTCCCTCTTGTGAAGTTGAAACAAATTCATCTTTTCATGTTGCTGAGGTCAATGCTGTTCAAACTTTGCATGGTCAATGTGAACAACATGTTCCACTGTCCTTTGCTCCCCCACTACCTCAGGATGTGCCACCTTCATCCCCACCACTACCATCATCCCCCCCACCTCCTCCTCCACCCCCTGTCCCCACTCCATCTGCTATGTCTGATCCCTACACCAATGGTGTTGATTCAAAGCTTTACATGGATACACATGTGCGTTCCCATTCTTGGTTGCCTTTTCTTTCTTTGTTTTCAGTGTCAATATAGAAGAAGTGAACTCATTATGCGCTCTTTTCTTTTTGATTTGTGTGTACACATGCAGAATATGCGAGACAACTTAGTTCAATCTGTGGCTCAGCAGCCCATTGCACCAAGAGTTGACCAAACTATGCATTATCGATCTCCTGAATGTAGAGATCCTCAAATGCAGATGCCTGAGTCTGCCTCTTGCTCTTTCAGCAATTATTCTGTGCAGCCAGTGAATAATGGTCGACATACTAATGGTGCTACCTTGCATGATACGGCATACACTTTACGGCCACCTCATCCTGCACCATCAAATCAGTTCTCTTATTTTCATGGAGACCAGCATGTAAGACCTCGGAGGGATGCCCCGCCACCTTCCTACTCCAACAGATACCACTTTGTGCAGAATGTTGAGAGAGAAAACTCTTGCAATAGCCATGAGAGAATAAAACCACCCCCATATGAGCATCAGGAGCACTGGAGGTTTCCAGCACCTCCTTTTTCTGGTAAGGTTTTTAAGAGCAGTTACTTCAAAAATAGAGGGCTCTGCGGGCAACAGCATTGTCTGCTTTGATAGTTTCTGTCACAACTTTTAATTAACATTCATGCTTTTCTCCAACTAGGTCCAAGATATCCCGACAAGGGAAAAACATCTTATGCACATGTTCCGTATGACGGCCCTCCATGTGAGCCCACAAGATTACCGGGCCAAGGATGGAGATTTCCCCCTCGGACAATGAACCACAGAAACGCCATTCCTTTCAGACCTCCATTTGAAGGTCCAATTCCAGTGGCAGGCAGAGGTGTGTGTGTGTGTTTTGGAACTTTTTATTTAATGGGTAAGCAAAAGGTAAACGATAGTTGTGGCTTAGGTTGGCAAATAGTTGGGGTTGGGTGGGTGGGTGGGGTAGGGATGGGGAAGGTGTTTGGTTCGTCTTATCAACTATAAAAATTGCTAGTTGGCTCATTTCCTTTAGCCTCCATTTGGTTTCTTCACTCCTGGTAGAGAAGTTATTTTCCAAAAAAGTGAATTTTTTGAAGTACTTATCTTAGAAGTACGTTTGTTATGAAGCTGGAAAAAGTGGCAATTTGAAACTGAAAAGTAGTTATGCTATTGATATTCTGTTTGGGCATGACCAAAATAATAATAACCTCTTTACAAAATATTTTTTTGTAAATGGAAAAAGAAAAATTCTATAACCTAGCCAACCCCCCCCTTAAAAAAAGAAAGAAAAAGGAACGCCATAGGCCCTCCACCTCTCTTTCTTTGATCCCCCACCAGAAAACCCATAAATGAACCAATTTCCCTACCTCATTCATTCGTTCTTGTGCCCTCTTCTCAATTTTTGTTGTCTTTTGTTGATGTTGTGATAAAATGGAATTAGAGTTTGGGTGTGGCTGTGGTTTTATGGGGGGGGATTGAACAGTTATGGTGGCAAGGGATGTTGATGGCGAGATTTGATGGGTTTGAAGGTGTGAGAGAGAGACAAAAGGGTGATAGGCTCAGTGTGGGTGAATGTAGGGTGGCTTGGGAAGGGGTGATGGCCAAGTGCAGTTACTGGTCAAGGGTGGGGTGTTGTATGAGGTGAGTGGGGGTGAGAGGGAAGAAGATTAGCATGCATGAGTAGATTAGCCCAGGAAGTGCCAAGATGGGTATGGCAAGGGTGACTTTGGCATAGTGATGGATGAGTTTGGTAGCTTGTTGAGGGTGGGGATGGGGGCCGCTGGGGGTGAATGGGGTGGGTATGTGAAATGAGGATAGGAGAGAGAGAGAGAGAGAGAGAGAAGAAAAAAGAGAGCCTCTTTTTACCTTTTGGAAAAGTAGACTTTTTTCACGTAGGACATGTTTGGTACGTGGAATGGCTATTCCAAGAAATAGTCTTTATTAAGAAAGGAATGAGTGTAGTGCATTAGCCTTGAAATAGTCATCCCGATGGTTATGAGGGAATAATTATTCTTTCAATTAAATGAATAGTCATTCCTATTAAATTTTCATTTAATTGAAGGAACAACCATTCCATCATGGCTATAAGAATAATTATTACAATACTAATTCACTACATTCATTCATTTCTTAATAAAGGTTATTTCAAAGAATAGTCATTTCGCGTACCAAACATAACCTTAGAACTAGAGGAAACCCAAAATGACTTTGCCTAAATGTCTGAAAACTATAAGACGCCCATTTTGAACCAAAAGTGGCTGAAAACGTTAAAACAAAATGGGGGTTTAGTTATTTGGTTAGTATTTATAGTGTGCCATGCTATTAGCTTAGCCATAATTGAATCACCACTTACTCTGATATTGTATTTAATTATAGGTAGCTTGTTAATTTTGGGCTAAGGATATATCCTCATTGTGTCGTGTGTTTCAGGTCCAAGCTTTTGGCGGCCAAGATGAAATTAAATCTAGTTACTCTGACAGGTATGTCATTGTAATATCTCCATCTCCATCTCTATTGCGTATCCTTTTTTTTCTTCCCTAGGAAAATATCTTATCCGGCTACCACGATTCCCTTGGAATGCTAAATTTTTGCTGGTCAATAATTGTTTAGGTATGACCCATTTTTTTTTATCTGGGTTCTGCGGCTTGTTCAAAAGCGTCAGTTATTTATTCTGGGCCATTGATATTTACGCTGCAAGGTACAGATCTTCAGAAGAGGGTTTGGCACAGAAGAATGGCATGTTGGCATGCCAGGTCTGTATATATATGTATTCTGTCATCTCTTCTGCAAATGCAGAGCGGAAGACGGTCATTGTAGAGACGGTGGAGAGCTGTAACTTACTCTAGGCTGTCATTTGCGTTTTTTTTTTTTTTTTTTCTTTTTTCAATCTTTTTTGCCATTATTAAATTTTCTCTTCAAATTTTAGTATATTTTATTTATTGGAATTCTATCAATATATATATTTTTTGGGCAGTTGTTGAAATATTTACTCCTTAATGCAATTCTTTTTGGGTATTTTCTGGATAGATCTATGAATGGTTCATTTAAATTTGTTTTGCTTTGGTAGTTTTTCCTTTTCGTTTAATGTATTATTTGGAAATATAAAAATAAAGCCAAATTATATAAGATTCAAAACTCTTGGTTTGTTTTCATTCGTTGCAATCATTTCTGTATATGTATAAGAGACGTGCTGGAAACTAATGGGGTTGTTGTTAGCTGCAATAAATACGTCAGAGTACTTGTAAAGTTGGATCATGCATGATTTAATGTCGTCGGGCGTCGGCACACCTAACTTCACCGGATAATTCAAGATTTTTTATTATGTTATATTAAAACTGAGAAATTTCTTTGATCAAAATTTATTATGTGAAATTTTGAGAAAGATATGGCTCGCTCCTTTTTTAGAGTTTTTTTTACAAGTGGGACGCAACCCACATCCAGCATCTCTCATAATTTACTAACGAATTTAGCATCCTTGGATTTTGATTGAAGTTATATTGTTTCAAATTTTATTATATATTTAATCTGCCAAGCGAAAATAATTTTGCTAAAAAGTAATTGAATGTCCTTGGGCGAGACATGAAAAGAAACTTGTTTCAACAAGTTACAAAGGCTTATTAATGATTATTGCATAATAAGAATTACAACTCAGTGGACCAAGGTTTCCGTCACCAGCGATTAATGATGAAGATCATTTATGATATTGAAAAATGAGAGTTGAGTGGAACTCTCTAAAACTTCAACAACAATTTTTCACTTCTTTCATCACTCCGTGGTTGAAAATTTTGAAGAAACCTAACAACAAAAAAATAAGAACATTTTTATTTGGCTCTTTAAATAAAAATTTTCTTATTTTAAGAAGCTAAAATTAATTTTACAATAAGAAAAGAAACTTGTTTAGTGTCCTTTGGGAGAAACAAGAAAAGAAGCTTGTTTCAACAAAAGGCATATTAATGACTATTGCAACATAAGAAGTACAACTTAGTGGACCGAAGTTTTAGTCACCAGCGATTAATGTTGAAGATCATTTATGATATTGCAAAATGGGAGTTGAGTGGAACTTCCTAAAACTTCAAAAACAATTTGTCACTTCATCACTCGAGGTTGAAAATTTTGAAGAAAAACAATAACCAAATAAGAGCATTTGCATCTGGTTCTTTAAACTGTTTTTTTTTTTTCCTTCAAATTATAGCTAATCACACTCTAAAATGCCTCTACATCCCTTCTTTACCATTGTTTATTTCGGACAAAATACTACAGTGATTTTTCATAACCACTAATAGCTTTCTTCGCTGGGGTTTAATGGATATTTTAAATTCTTAATGGGAATGAATATTTTTTTAAAAAAAAAAAATTAGAAAAAGTGGGGTGTAGAGTGTTTAAGGAATTAGAATAAATATTTTTTCTTTTTTCTTTTTTTTTTTTGGATAGGCAGGAGAGTCAAAAAAACGTTTGTTATTTATTTGTGTATTGTTTTTAAGGTAGAAGAAAACGATAGATTAATTTATTGGTTTGTTATTGATTGGCGAAAAAACTAAAATTAGAAGGTAGAAGCACCTGTTGAAAATTTACAACCACGGAGTAAATCAAGATGCTCAACCATCCATAGATTAATAGATTAATCCTCTGCCGTACGTAATGCAGTCCCCGAAGCCCACAGCTCCACCTTCTTGGTGCTCAAACTTCAAAAGGAAACACCAATAATTCCGGGCCAAAAATATTAACCCAACAGAAAAAAAAAAAAAGGTCAGCCTTTTTGCCATCAGAAACAGAAAATGGGTGCTTCTCAGTCAGCCAAAGAGAAATCCATCCATGATTTCACTGTGAAGGTAACATTTTTGTACTCAATTCGATCGCAAAAACCCCATCACATCGCCTTCTTTTTTAAACTTTTTCCAACTTGATCTTTTTTCGATGGGACAATTTGCAGGACGCGAAGGGTAAGGACGTGGACCTCAGCATTTACAAAGGGAAGGTCCTTCTTGTGGTTAACGTTGCTTCCAAATGGTTCTTCACCTTTCCTTAATTTTGCTTCTTTGGGATTTTGTTTTTTGTTTTTTATAATTTGGGTCTGAATTCAGTTGACTAATGGAATATGGGTTGGTTGATTTTTGAATAAACAGTGGGTTTACAGATACGAACTACACCCAGTTGACTGAGCTTTACAACAAATACAAGGACAAAGGTTTGTGTTCATGTTTTAAATTGTTTGAGTTATCTAATATCTATATATGCATAGGCATGTATGTCTCTATGTATATATGTAATCTTTGTATGTGAATAGCTTTGTGATGCAATCCACCCGTTATCGATTTTGCTGATTTTCCTATTTTTATGAGAAATTATGAGAATCCCATGATGGATTCTGCTTTAGTTTCGTTCTTTCTAAAAGATCCATGTCAGACTTTGCTTGTGACGGCTATTATCTGAGGCCTTACGAAATAGCACCATCAAAATATTGTTTTAAAAATGTCTTAATTTTTATTTTTTGGAATTGGCAAGGGAAACTACTGTGTGATCACAAGTCTCATAGATAGTTTTTGTAATGGCTTGTTAAGGTGATCAGATTCATGCATTAGACCTAGGGGTGTAAGATGAGCTCAGCTGCTCGTGTACTCAGCTCGGTTTGATTCAGTTAAATTCCATAGGGTTTCGGTTCGAATAATAAATGAGCCGTTTAGGAACACAATAATATGTTCAAATATTAAACGAGACATACTCGTATAAATTCGGCTTGGCTCGGATAAACTCGTATAACTTCATTTTTATAATTTTTTTAGCATTATTTTAATTTTGTAATAAAAACATTTTAAGTAAAAGAGAATTCTCTTACTAATATGATAGATACAACTTGAATTATTATTCTTGTGATAGTTTTAGAGATTTGTGTGTATATGAATGTGTTTGTGAGTATATATGGATATGTGTGTGTGTTTGTATATGTGTATAATGAATTTATATACATATTATAAAACATACATATAAACTCAATATTAGATTATTTAAGATTCAAGTAATTTATTTAATTAACTCAATTGATAAAACTTTAACAATAATTAATTAATTAATTATTAGTATGGATTTATGAAAATATAAACAATCATGATATTTACTTTATATATGAAATGAATAACTTAATTGAGCCGCTCGTGAACAAGCTTAAATTCGTTCGAAAAATAAATGAGCCAAGCTTGAACAAAATATCTAGTTCGGTGATAAGTTCGAGCTCGACTCGTGTTCGAAATAAAATTAAATAAGCAAAGCTTGAACATTCAATACTCAGCTGGGCTCAAATATAGCCCTAATTAGACCACAAGTAGATCATTTTTATTAGTTTTATATAAATTTGTTTGCAGTTGAGGATTGTCTTGGGTGATTGCAGGTTTGGAGATCTTGGCATTTCCATGCAATCAGTTTTTAAAACAAGAGCCTGGGACAAGCGAGGAGACCGAACAATTTGCATGCACAAGATACAAAGCTGAATATCCAATATTTCAAAAGGTAATTGGAATTTTTTTTTTTTTTGTCATTATCATGGGCGTTTCTGAAAAGATATCAGAATTGCACATGTGCGAGCACCCAGACACACACACAAACGCACACTGGCTGCTTTTCGTGTGGATTGCAAATTGAAGTATAATTATAGCTTTTTGGTGTCACATTTCAGAAAAATATGTTCTCTGTCAGAAAGCAATTTTTGGAACTTTCAAAAAAAAAGAAAAAAAGGAAAAAGAAAAAAGAAAAACTGAGCTAGAAGCTTATTCTCTACTTTGTCAAATGCTGCAAGATGAATTAAAAAGTTCATGTGAATTTTGTTGTAGGTTTTACAGTTCATGGCCAACTCAAAATAGGAATAAAATACACAGGGTTATTGAGTTTTAATAGATTAAAATTTAAATGTAAATCAAGGATTTATGCAATATTGAAAAGCAATGATCTCTACAGATAATTTCAAAATGCTGTAAATGTGAGAAGGACAACCTTCTTTAGATAGCCCAGCAGATTTCCAGTGCTCCAACAACAAATTTCCTAGTAAGAAAAGTAGGAGTTCGCAGGGCATCTGAGCAATCTAAGCTGCTGTTGCTTAATCCCCCCAAGGGGGACGAGCAAAGCGAAGGGGGTACCCCTCCGACTGATGAATCTAAGCGTTACGACTTCACTCCAGTCACTAACTCTGCCTTCGGCATCCCCCTCCTTGTGGTTAAGGTAATGACTTTGGTCATGGCCAACTCCCATAGTGTGATGGGCGGTGTATACAAGGCCCGGGAACAAATTCACCGCTGTATGGCTGACCGACGATTACTAGCGATTCCGGCTTCATGCAGGTGAGTTTTAGCCTACAATCCGAACTGAGGACGGGTTTTTGGGGTTAGCTCACCTTTGCGGGATCGCGACCCTTTCTCCCGGTTTTAGGTTTACTCTGGAAATTCTTGAAAGATAGTGAGTTTAATTAAAAACTGAAAGAGAGAGCTTGAGTTATAATTAGTTAATTATTACTTAGGCAGTAAAATAGAAACTTCGTTTTCCCATCAATATGGAGAATTGGTAAAATGATTTGTATCAAGCATATATAATATTGTATATATCCACTTCTTTATGGTTTAGAGCCCTTGGAAAATGTCCTTTTTTGAAGGTTGATCATTTAGAGTTAAGAAAGAGAGAATTGATGGCTAGACCACTTTCTGCCTCCTTATACACACCACCCAGCAGTTGGAATGTTGAGATTAGGCTCAATAGTTACAGTAGTTGCTTTTACATGCTAGAAATTTTCCTGAGTCAGTTTTACCCCAAAGAGTTCTTTTGTGATGGCATGATTTTAACATATGTTGATTGGTATCTGTTGCTTGAGATGGATGACATCACTCAGTTGTTTTGATTTATGCCAATGGGACATTTTGTTTTTTGGGAGAAAGATTTGTGCCAAAGACATTTCTATTTACCTTTGGCCTTGAGCACTAATAAGATGATGCCCAGTAATGGTTGGGCCAGCTTAATGCCCTGAATTCTGACTGTAAAGCCTACATCCTGTGCTGATGAGGTGGGGGACTGTATCTCCACTTGGCAACAAAATGAAAAGCGGGACACCTTGCCAGCCTTGAAGCTTTCAACCAATGGAACAGTTTTATCTGATTATTTTTTCAGAAACTCTTCTTTTTTTTCCTTTGGGTTCTTTTCCAAGTGATCAGATGATGTACTTGAAGGCAAATGTTGGTTACCTGCCTGGCAGCTACATCCCTCACTATATTGTGATGTTGGCTCCATGCTTGGCAGGTTGGATTGCCTTGTCTTCTATTGGTGTAATCATTTTGTTACATGTTGCTCCTCAATGGCACAGGAATAAGTTTTCTGAAGTCTTTCCAACCATAATGTGATCATTACTGTCTGCTGCCATAAGTAATGGGTTACACAAAATGGAAGAATTGAGCTGGTTACGGTATTATCTGAATTCAGAATGGGAGGGACAGCTATATGCTTTTAGTGCACAGATTTAGGAACCGTTGACATTTGAATGATTCCTATCTGGGGCATTACTCTATAGATATGGAACTTAATCTGGTACAATCCAAATATAGAGGTGAGAACGTGAAAAGAGCTGCATGCTAAGAATAAGTTCATTCTTTCATCTGGGAAGTTCAGAAGTTGTTAGGGATTAGTCTACAATTCTATGTTTGGGATTTGTCAAATATTTTAAAATATGTGGGATTAATTTGGATTTCTTTTAATTGATGATTGGGGATTAATTGGGAATCTTGGGAATGTATTACATACGTCAAGGTTTCTGAGAAGTTGACAATCAGGCTTTACTGGGCATTGGAAGCAAGCACAGAATAGAAGTCATGAAGCTGCTTAAGAAATTCTCTTCCTTGCTCGGTTACTTTTAACAATTTTTCTTTCCATCCTCATTCCAAATTCTAGAGAGTAAAAGACTAATGCGATGGTCCTAAAAATGGTTTCTCTTTCTACTTCATGGAGAGAGTAGCAGAAGTTGGCATGACATCAGAACTACATATGTTACCTTTCATTTATGAAATTGCTTATATTCATCCTTTATGATTGCGCCATCCATGATGGCTGTTGCTTGCCTAGTGAGACAGCTGCAATCTGTGATCTACCTTGAATTCCCTTGTTAACAATAGATCTTTACTCTCTTTTTCTATCTAGATTCGTTGCAATGGGCCAGATACAGCACCTCTCTACAAGTTCCTAAAAGCAAGTAAAACTGGATTTCTGGGATCTAGGATAAAGTGGAATTTCACCAAGTTCCTGGTGGATAAGGAAGGGCATGTCCTCGAACGCTATGGCACAACCACTGCTCCTTTGGCCATTGAGGTACCCTCTCTCTCTCTCTCTCTCTCTCTCTCTCTCTTTCTCTCTCTTAAATATACTCATCCTCTATCGAATTCATTGTTATGTTTGACACAGGCTGACATCAAGAAAGCGTTGGAAATTGCTTGAAACTTCAGTAGTCAGTTCTGATCGTATGAATATGTTTAATTATAGACACCAATAAAATAGCATATGTATATTAATGGCGCTACTATTCTCTGTTAATTATTTTAAAAATTTTGTGTCTTGGTTTCTGTATTTTCTTTTTGGCACTCATTTCCTCTATGTCAAGTTCCTTTATTGTAATTGCCAAGTTCTATGTTCTTGTATGGTTTAAATAGCATTTTAATAGAAGTGAATTATTATCTATGGTTTTTATTTTTATTTTTGGCAATATGAGATATCCATTGCATCAAAGATAAATACAAAGAAGATAAGGGCCACCACGATAGGTGGTTTCACAGCCAATGGTGGGAAGATGAACCCTTGAGCATCGTAGCAGGGTGGATAGCACTAGTATCAATTGTACAAAAACCAATGGAAGGAACGTCTATATTGATGTTCAGTGATTCTGGTGCTCGGCGGTTAATGTGCAGAGGACATTGATACAAGTAGCCTCCATAGTCACAATAGGGGCATTTGCTATGGAGGGGTGAGAGTCATTGATCTGTCGCTTAGCTAGGGAGGGATGGAAGGCTCAAGCTAGGAGGGCAGGGGTGGAGGGATGAGGGTGTGTTGCGGCTGGGGAGGGGGAGGCGTGTGTGGTAGGTGCATGGGGAACAAAAAAAATGTGGGGTTGGGGTTGGGCGGGTTAGGTGAGGGGCACAGGGATTGAGGGTTAAGGGCTTTGTCATGCGTGTAGAGCAGGCGCGAGGGAGGGGCTGGTGGGAGTAAGGCTGGGAGCGGAGAAGAGGTTGCAATTGGTGGTAGTGGGTAGAGAGCAGCGGGCTTTGGGACAAAATAGAAAATGAAAAAAGAGAGAAAGAAGGCTAAAAAAGAAAAAGAAAGAGAAAAGAGAGGAGGGAGAAGGGAGAAGGGAGAAGGGAGAAGGGAAGCCAGGGGAGGAAGGAGTATCCTTTTCGAAACTCTCACTCTCATGGAGTAAAGATGAAGGGCTCTCGCAGGGGGAGGGGGCCTCCTCGGGAGAAAGGAAAAGGCTCTCCCTCGCATAAGGGAGAGCAAAGCTATTGGTGGAAGAGAATGGTTGATTGGTTAGTCAGTGTGTGGTTTTTTTTTTAATGGTAAGTTAAAATTACATTAAAATTAAGTAAAGTACATGAAGAGGGGGTGGGGGCCTAACAAACACCCCAATTTAGTCCATATAATGCTCCCAAATTTTTTTTTTTTTTTAAAACTTAGAAATGGATCAAATAATTGGCCCAATTTAATTTTATTGGCTGAAAGGCCAAGAAAAAGACTGTTAGATCGACGATTTTTGAAGTAACCTAATAAATGAGTTACTTGGAGAGTCACTTGCAGCGGCAGCAAGAAAGCTTGGATTCTACAACAGAAAAGATTGCATTGAGATCGATTGAACTTAAGGTGTTGAAGAGAAACTCCAATCCAATTGATGTTTAGCGAGAGACGTGCCCAATGGTTATTGTGCGAGAGACATCAAATCTTGCGGTTTTCCTAGGCAAAAAATGAGTATACTTGCTATGGAGAGGAAAAGAAAAAGAAAAGAAAAAAAGAAAGAGATATACATAAAAGCCAAGAATCTACAACAGGGTTAAGTGTTAAAAAAGTATATCCATTTTTCAGTTTATGTGTGGATGAAAGAACATTAAAAAGTAATATCCATTTTTTCAAGATATTTGTTGGGAGCTTTGTACACACAACACAAAGAAGGCTCATCTAGCTCCACGTTTATCACATGACTCGCATTAGCATATAAAAGTTTCACAAGACATTAACCTAATCCCCTAATCATCACACCACGTGTACGGCATCTAGCCTTGTATCACGGGATCACAATCTCATCTGGTCTATTCAAAATTCAGATTGTTTATATTAGCTAGTTTTATTTCCCCACATAAACCTGCAGCCTCTGATTTTATCCTTCAATCGGGCCGGATAAAGTTCCCACGGATCTCATGGTAGTTGTATTCACACCAATAGGAAATGGTTTCGCACGTGGGCATGCCCAGGAAATAGAATATCATTTATTGTGGTCCATGGAGAGAGAGAGTAGGAGCACACGTGTCGCGTTCCAAACCGAGTAACTTTGAAAAGGGATGCCTCAGATGGGGTCAATATGTCTGTACCTTTCCGGGTCAAGTATAGCGAGGGCTCAACAAATGGTGTCGGGTGAAAGATGGAAGAGTGGGGCTTGAAGTTTACAGTGAAATGACATTGAACTGGTTTGTCACTACCGGCAATGATAAGTGGCCGGCCGGCATGTCGGATTGACGGTGACTATATTTTGGTCACGACATGGTGCACGTGATAATGGAGTTTTGTGAGGGTACCATTGGCCCAATCTTTAAATTCTTACTCAATTCTGTCACCTGTATGGCTGTATTGGACGGATTTGGCTTAGATTCTGTACAAAAAGTAGCATTTGAACTGTAATTTTTTTCAATAGTTGCGATTTAATTTAATTTTTTTTTTTAAAAAATTCAAATTAAATCACGGCTATTAAAAATAACTACAATGCACATCCTGTAATTGTTTTATAGCACATAAGCCAAATTCATATTGGACAAACCATTAATGGGAAGAGAAAAACTCATAAATATTTTGCGATTCGATATGGTAATTAGGTTTAGTAACTATTAGATGTCTTTTTTAGTAAGAGTAATGATGTATATCATACAAACATTTTACAAAGCTGACATAGAAAAGTCTATTAGCCGAATTAGTCTTTATTAAAAACAAAATTGTAAGGGCTATTAAACCTTGTCATGTCAACTTTGTGTGATATTTGTGAAATGTTTTGTGGTATATGTAGCACTAAAGAATAATGTTATATTATCTACTACATTTTTTATTTTATAACTATTCCACAATGTTAACGTGACAATTCCAACTAACTATTCGTTTTTTTTTTTTTTCAATAATAAATGATCTAAAGATTGGTTGAGACTGCTACATTAGCATTATGAGATATTTGTGGAATAAAAATGTAGTTATAACATTACTCTAATTTTTTTTTTTTTTTAACAAGGGCTTCCAAAACACAAAAATAAATTAAGGAAAAGGGAGAGAGGAAGGAAAGGGGTCGCCTCTCACTTGGAGGAAACAAGCCTCTCATGGAAGGAGAGAAAGGAGAGAGGAGAGCTTTTGTCACTAAAAAAAAATGGAGAGACAAACAATAATCAATATTGACTAAAGAATCAATGTCTAGTAAGTCTAGTAATCTTGCTTTTGTGTTATTAGGATGCGTTCAGTGCTTAAATTTCGTCATGAAGATCTTGCTGTCATCTAGAAGAAAAAAAAAAAAGATCTTGCTGTTACACATGCACTAGTAATTTCCCTACACCAAATAGGATAAATGGTTCGTTTGGTCATTAATTATATCAGCGCCTTAAATGCCTTCTGTTTATACAAATTTTGTAAATTTTGTTAGAATAGTTTTGCTTGTGCCGGAATATTAATTGGAAGTACAAGCAAAAGAGGATAAAAATAAACAAAGGAGCTTGCTGGTGTGAGCCAACAGGAAATGACTTCAATGCTTAGTCAGTATTTGTTTTAAAGAATAGCTTGAAATAAATGGAGCAGAGTTTTGGAAAGAGACCATAAATCTCTTTTACCTCGTTGTGGGTTGCTTTTTGCCCTCAACTGCACACCGTCGGTCCCTCCACAATGATCATTTTTGGGATGGTTTATCCCACGTTTAATCACATTCTATCGAGCTCTATGCTTGAGGTTCGGAGCTCGTGAAGTGGCATGGTAATAAAAGTTGCCCAGGCAGCATGAAAATGACCAAAAAGTGGTATGAGAGAGAATCCTATATTTCAAACTGTTTGGTAAACTCGGGTTAGTGGGTTGACGTTTCGGTTACATGAGGTTGCAGGCCCATAAGCCCAGCAAGATTGATGGTTGTAGAAAATTTTTCCTCCTTCAACCCCACCTGATCAAAACAGTCAACATGATTTACAAAAAAAAAAAAAAACAGTCAACATGAATGAGCCAGCTAATATGATCGAACATCCAGGTTGGGTTTTTGACTAATTTAGATGGTTGTGCTCAATTTTTAAAATAAGTGCCAACTTCTAACCCATAATTTATTTAATAATTAACGATAGCTTCCCATCAATGAAACACGTAAGCTTTGTGATAATGTTATTAATTAATATCCAACTATATTTAATCCTCTTTGACCCTCTTACGTCTTCATCACATTGAAAATGTTGTCACAACCTCACGAGAATCACAATATCAAACATATATACCTTAGAATAAAAAAAAAAAAGGATATAGTGAAATTATTGAAGGAAAGTTTGCATGCATCCATTGAATCCATGCGAGACAGGGGTGACCCTCCATAGGAAGGAGTTGATGGTAAGTCCCTGTCATGTGGAGACAAGCTAATACCTCTGGTTTGTCATCTTACTAGGACCATTGCACCAACCAGGGGCCAACATCTGTCACTCACCACATATTTGATTCCTTATATATATAAGCTCCATTAGTAGCTCCTTCAAATTAAGCTCAAACCACACCAGTACCACCATTTTTAGACATGGCGGCTGCAGGTAAAACATTCTCCACAAGGGGTTTGAAGATTCGGTCGTGGGCGCGGTGTTCGAGGCAGATTAGAGAGCAGCGGGCTCGGCTTTACATCATATGGAGATGTACAGTCATTCTCCTTTGTTGGGATGACTAAATTAGCTATTAATATGCAGGATTGATGTATTTTTTTTGGTAATTAGAAGACAGAGTAACATGCATGTTTTTGTTTTGTTTTGTTTTGTTTTGCTACTGTATATATCTCAAAAGCATCTTATCAATTTGACTGAGTATGAGAGTTTAAGGAAGAAGCTCCAATCGATCTCCATGTCCTCACAAAGAGACTTCTAGGTGGAGAAGCAATTGGGACAGTTTTTGGGGGTTCCTTTTACTTTTAAGCTTTGTCTCAATTTCTTTGGTTTCACCTTGGGATGATTAATGCGTAGTTAAAGATCATCATATTCTTTTCTGAAATCTCACATATGGTGAAAGACATGGAAATGTGTGCTGTGGGCAAGTAGCTGACTGAAACAAGTTCATCACTTGCCATGGGACTGGAGCACTGAAATATGTACCAATTTATATGAAGCTCTTTTTGTTCCTTAATTTGTTCCTCGGACTTGTGTACCGATGAGCTCAATACAATCAAACGGGATTTTAACTTCACAAAGATCAGGACTCCATGGAAGTAGGGCAGTGTAGGGGTAGGGGTGGTCATTTGTGTTTGCATTTTTAGTTTGGGTTGTGTTGAAACATCATGAGTATAAGACTAGTCAACTCTAACTTGGTCTATTTAACTAGATGGATCATACCCTCAACTCTAACATGCTAATTTCGCGTTGGATTCGTATTCGTGAGTCATGTAAAAAATTGACAGCCTTTACATTACGTTTCAGGTTCAGGTCGTGTCAAAACATGAGTATAAAACTATATATATCAACCCTAACTCGATCAATTTAATTAAATTGGTTATACCTCTTAACCCTAATTCACTAAATTTATATTAGAATTGTGTTGAATACGCAGGTTACATAAAAAATTTCCAAACACACTGCCTAATGTGAGGGCATATCAAGCATCTTCAACAAAGTAGACAAATCCCCTATAATAGACAAATTTGACTATTATCATCTCCCTTTTTTTTCCTCTCCAATAGAATAGCCAAATTGTAGTTTTTTTTTTTTTTTCTTGTAGAATGTACAGTAAATATGCTCTTCTGTGAATAGGCTGAAGAGCATATTCACTGTTTGTTGTGAGTGCATTTGTGAGGTTTGTGTCTCACATTGGTAAGATGTAAGAAGAGTGAATGATTTATATATTATAGTTGATCCTAAACACATAGATTTAAGATTTTGGGTTAAGTGATGTTTCAACATGCTATATTATGGACTCACTAAAAGACTTCCCTAGGTGTTTCTCTCATTAACAATTTAACTTCTATTGCTATTCGTACGAGTGTCTTGGTTTGACACTTTGGTTTATGTCTTGGTTTGACACTTTGGTTTAACTCCGGTGAGTGTTACCCCAACTCTTGGAATACGCGTGACTGACACTCTTGGTTTGTAAGTACTCACACCCGAGGGGGAGTTTGGGTCAATGTTAAAGATACTCACAAGTGAGGGGAATACTGTTATAAGGTTTGTGTGCTATATTGCTAAGATATAAAAAGAGTGAGTGGTTTATATAGCATAAGTTGGCCCAAATTCATAGAGTTAAGCTTTTGAGTTGAGTGGTGTCACAACATGTTATAATATAGGTTTACTAAATGACTCCCTTGGTGCTTTCTCTCCCCAACATTGTTCACACTATAAACTTCTTTTCATTATTTTTTCTCTCTTTCTCTCCATTTCCCTCTCTATCGCTCTTTTCTTCCTCCACCCAAAAATCAGACCCAGCCTCTCTCTCTTTCCCTTCACGACATATCTGTTTGTGAGCCACAACCATTGACGGTAGCTTGGAGCTGCCTCTCAATCGAAACCTTTTCAAGTTTGAAACCATCAAAGCTTGAAAGCATAAGCAAATTTCATCCCCCGCATGGTATTGCCTTGGGCTTCGACGACTGATGCTTCTCGGCTAAGGCTATTCGGAGAATCTCCTCGGAGGCGTCCATTGCAACCACGTAGTGGCTGAAGATTGCGTAGTGGGCTAGTTTTGAGGAGCAATGAGTGTGGGGCCAAGAGATGAACGTATTGTGGAAATCAGAACCATCCCCTTCACGCAAATCAGAACACCCCCCATTCTTCTTTCTTCTTCATCTCTCAAAGCAAGAGGCTCTCCAAGATGTCCCTGAAGAGCTCTTTTCTTTGCTACAGCAAGTGAAGAGGACCATGGTCTTGTTTTAGAGCCATCAACAAAGGTGGGAGGCTCTCCATTTGGTTGAGCTTGAAAAACATTTAGGGCGGAAAAGGCAAGCAATTATTAACTACTCGCTAACCACCCTAAACTGCCTAATCGCCTTTAAAGGTGGTTGGAAAAAATCGTTAATCGCTTATAGCAGGGTGATTAGCGATTTTAGGTGTAGGCTATAGACAGTTATAACCGCTAATCGCCTATATATATATAGACACACACACAAAACAACATCATTTGGTGTAGGGTTTGAAGACAACCTCAATTTTTTCTCATTCCCCATCCCTGCGCCACACACCTGTTTCACTTTCTTGATATTCTTAGCCCTCTTGTTTCACTTCACTCTCATTCAGATTTCAACTAATACCCATTTCAGAAAACAAACATCCCTAAAGGCTAAAACCCATTTTAGATTTCGGCTTCCACCGAAAAACTTCTCCCATTCCCAAACACCAATTTCGGCCAAAAACCACTATAAGTTATGCAAATCTTCAAAGATTCGAGCTTCTTCTCAAGATTTACGCAAGATAAGCAAACTCCTCACCCAAATCTACTCTTGATTTCGTTTTTAGGGTTAGGGTTGGAGATTTGGAGATTTCGTTCATTTTTTGCATTATTCTAGCATATTTGATTGTGTATATATGTTGTGTTTATTGGGTTCTGTTTGCTTCTCTGCAAATTGATGTGAGAAAAAAGTGGTGGGTTTTTGCTGATAGATAAGGATGTTGGTGATTTTGAGTTTGTGGGTTTGTTTTTTTTAGTGTGATATTTTGGATCAATTGTCCAAAGCAGGGGAAAGAAGAGAGAAAATATTTTATTTTTCCATTGGATTTTGCTTGGATTGTTGGAAGTGTTTGTACTACTCTATTTATTTCAATGGAAAATAGTTCTGAAGTAAGGGCCTTTTTTCTACTAGTTTTGTTTACCTAAATGAATTTATCTTTTTGAAATGTATTTCTCAAGGGAAACATGCATATGGGGTTAAGTAATTTTTTTCTTTTTAGTGTGCGGTTGTAGGTTTAATAACTGCTAAACACATAAGACAGTGCGGAGGCGGTTAGCAAATTACACTAACTACCATAGGAAATTACAGTTAGTGGTTTGATGCGATAACCGCTAACTATAACCACATTTTCAGCCCTAGACAAAATGTTTCAAACCTTTGATTAAAATGGTAGAAAGAGATCAAAGAGGAAGATTGTTGTCGTGTTAAAATAAATAATAATAAATATTAAAAAAATAATATTTTTAAAACAATAGATAATAAAATAAATAATATGCTCGAATTTTGTATTGAAAAATGAGTAGATTTTTTTTTTAGAAAAAAAGGGTTAACTACATTGCTCCTTGTGGTTTAATGACTTTATTTTTTGTCATTTCGGTTTTATTTTGTATCATAAAGGATACCTCGATTGTAGCTAAAGACGAAGGTGATATCTCCATCCATCTTTTGTCCAGAAATTTAACGGAAGTCCACGTGTCAGTGTTAAAACACTAACACGTAGCTATGCCTTATTAAAAAAAATTAAAAAACTTAAAAAATATATATATTTTTTTTAAAAAAAAAAACTTCAAAAATTTGAAAAAAGAAAAAGAAAAAAAGGAGTGGTTCGAGCCACCTTTTTGGACAAATGGGGGTGGTGCAAGGGAAAAAAGAGAGAAAATTTTATTTTTCAATGGATTTTGCTTGGATTGTTGGAAGTATTTGTACTACTTTATTTGTTTCAATGGAAAATAGTTCCGGAATAAAGGCCTTTTTTCTTACAAGTTTTGTTTTTCCTATTGAATTTATCTTTTTGAAATGTATTTCTCATGGGAAACATGAATATGAGGTGAAGTAATAGCGGTTTGATGCGATAACCGCTAACTGTAACCACCATTTCACCCCTAGACAAAATGTTTTAGACCTTTGATGAAAATGATAGAAAGAGATCAGAGAAGAAGATTGTTGTTGTGTTAAAATAAATAATAAAAATAATTTTTTTTTTTAAAAGTAGATAATAGAATAAATAATCTGCTCGAGTTTGTATTGAAAAATGAGTAGACATTTTTAAAAAGAGAAAAAAAAAGGGGGGTTAACTACCTTTTTGCTACCTCGGTTTCATTTTGTATCATAATGGGTACCTCGATTGTAGCTAAAAACAGAGATGATACATCCATCCATCTTTCGTTCAAAAATTTAACGGAAGTCCACATGTTAGTGTTAAAACATTAACACGTGCTTATTAAAAAAAAAATTGAAAAAAAAAAGGGAGGGGTGGCTCAAGCCACCCCTCTGGACAAATGGGGGTGGCCGAACCACCCCCATGGATTATGGGGTTGGTTTGGCCACCCCTAAATAAAAAAAATGGTGGCTGAAACCAGCCCCAAGAGCCTTCTACCACCGTTTGAACTGGTGTGGTTTTTGCCACCCCCTTTTTTCTCTTTGAGAGGTGGCTGAACTACCCCTATGGACCATGAGAGTGGTTCGGCCACCCCATTTTGTCCAAAGGGTTAGCTCGAGCCACTCTTCCCTTCTTCTTTTTCTTTTCAAAAAGTTTTTTTAATTTTCTCTATTTATTTTTATTTTTATTTTTCTTTTTAATAAAGAATAGCCACGTTCTATTAAATTTTTGGACAGAAGATAAACAGAAATATCATATCTGTCTTTGGCCACAATTGAGGTATTCTTTATGATATTCAAAACCGAAGTGACAACCAAATAAGGGTGAGACGATTAAAATAACTGGATGTACTCATATATTCTAACATGCTGGGTCTAAATAGGAAAAAAAACAGGCTAAGAGTTCGACAGCAACATATGATGGAATCCGCTGTTTCTGGATAGCAAAAATTCAGTGCTGCAACACCATGTCTGTCGACTAAAGGCTACTCGGATTCAAGTAGATAATAGAATTGATGAGTGTGTTTGTTAAATGGTTATGAAAGTTTTTGTTTTGAAATAGTAATAAGAAGTGATTGATGTGATATAAAATAAGGAGAATATTGTGAAGTTTTTAAATGAAAAAATAAAAAATAAAATAAAAAAATTGTTTTTTCATGAATTTTTTATTTGAATAGTAATAAAAAGTGAGTGATGTGATATAAAAAGTTAAAAAAAAAAAAAGTTATTCAAAAGTTATTGATAGAATATTAAAAGTTGTGTTGATTTTGAAAAAAAAAAAAAATAAAAAAAATAAAAAATAAAATAAAAAATAAAAGAAAAGAAAAGAAAAGGAAGAAGTGTTCAGCAAACAAGGCGGATGACGGTAAAGGATTAAAGCATTTACATCAGAAGTCTTATATCTTGTTCACTTCCCTAAATTTAGGAAAAATGTCGAGAAAGTCACAAAAAGTGACCCATAGCAGTTTCCCTACCGGTTCCTTAAAGCTTGAGTTTGCTACAGTGAAACCCAATGCATTAGATTCTACTATTGCAAACCCAATACTTATTATAATAATAAAAAAAAAAAAACTCAATATTTCCTCCTCTCATACCTCCCATTGAACCAAATCATTCAAAGAAATGATAAAAAAAATAAAGAAAAAGTAAATAAAAAATATTTAATTCGTATAGGAAACGATTAAAAGAAGCTATTGTGGAGTATTCTTACCTAAAGGTATATAAAAAGTGGAAATGCCTCTTAAACTGTGCCTTTTATTTGATAGTATGGAGTTACAGTTTTGCCCTTATTTGATATATAGTGTAGTTTTATATTTTTGTCCTTACATTCAGGCAGTTAACTATACATTCAATTATTTTCCTCAAAAACTACAAACAAAAACAAACGTCATTTACATCTCCATTACAAAACAAAAACAAACCGTCAATTACATCTTCATCTTGTTATCTATTGGAATTCACAACTGCCCTTATTCCTCAAAAGCTACAAACAAAAAGAAACAGTCAATTACATCTCAATTTTCTTCTCTGTTGGAATTCAAAACTACACCAAGTAAGTTCTATGTGTTTTAGATTTCTTTATCAAATATGTTTTGTGTTATGGTGATAAGTTTCTCCATAGTGTATTTGTAAATGTTTAATTACAAACAACACAACAAAACTATCTTCGATGATTAAATTATATATTTGTAACTATTTTACAGTGTGACTATGAGTACTTTTCTATTCTCACATTATGTTCGTCAGCTTGATTGTTTGAATATTCATTTTGTTAGAATTAAAATAGAAAAACAATGTAATATTTGTACGCATTTTGGAACAAATATACAGATTTTCAAAAAGCACTTGCAATTAGTGCAATAAAGGGTTTTAGATTTTCCCTTACAAGCTGTCTGCATTTTATATGTTTTGCATTTGCAATTTGTTTTTATTTGGTTTAGATTTACGAGGGGTTTGATTTAGGTCTGGAATGTAGAGATTCTTTCCTATGTCTTTTCCATTGCTTTGCTTAATTGTTTTGCCTTCTTTTTTTTTTTTTTTTTTTTTTGGGTTCTGTTTTGCTTTACTTTGTACAACAAATGATTGGGTAAACAATATATTATATATAATTCCTTAAAAAATTATATATTTTTGCCATGAAGTCTAGGGAAATTTAAAATTTTCAATCATTACGAGGCCATCAACATAGCTAAAAAAAAAAAATACTACGGAATTATCCAATAATTTTTTGTTATTCTCATTAGTATAATGAATGATAATTTGTATATTTTCTTCTTTTAGTTTCTTTACACGTGAATCTTTAGTTTCCATATTTGTCTTCTTCATATAATTAACATATTTTTGACTTTTTAAAAATTCTTGTTTTAATATTTGTAAGAAGTGATATGGCCGGATGGTATATTCCATTCATTATATATATATTTTCTTCTTCCAGTAATATCTTTGGAAAATGTGTGCTTCATATATGGTCGCAAAATGTACAATGTGAAGATTAGTGTTGTTAATATCTAAGGATAAGTAACATCTAATTCAAGAAAGGGAGTAATATATTATTACATTTTCACAAATCTTCAAAGCATATCAATGTAATATTTCCTCATACAAATAGTATCCTAACAACAGGGTTTGGTAAAAAAAAAGCATGCTCTATGACAATATTATTTCTATGTTAAAGGGTACTACTTTAAACATGAAAGTGAACTTCATCTTGTACTCAATATGTATACATCTTATATCTACTGATAAATACAAAGAGACTAAAATTCAATACAACTTAAATAGCTACTGATAAATACAAATAAATTAAAATTCAATACAACTCAAATAGCTACTGATAAATATAAATATATTGAAATTCAGTACAACTCAATATCATCTCTTATCTGAATGTTTAACTTTATCTTTACAAGATGATGTTCTTGAGTAAGGAGAATTATTGGATGTGGAAAACTTCTACGTGGTCCATTTGATCAAGTTAGTTATATGCTTAGATGGTGACATACTCTTGTTAGTGTTTATGTACAGGTTATTGGGACTATTGAAAGGGCAATATAAAAATAGATATGCTATTATGGTGCTTATATCCATACTTTTAAAGTTTTGTTATTTATGGCAACTTAGTTTACTCTATACTTCATAACTTTTCAAGGTACATGATACATTATAATGAAGAAATATTTGCAAGAATTACAATCTTATGTACCTATGAGATGGTTGAGATAAACACCATGAATATGGATGTGTTATATATTTTTCAATACCCTTTGATTTGAAGTAACGACATATGTGTGCTATCTAAAATAACTATCTTTCATTTTTTTTTAGTTTAATCTAGATATTAAATCCACTCTACAATATAATATAATAAATTTATGTTAATAAAATTATAATATTAACAATTATAGTGGTATATAATATTGAGAACTAAGTATGTGCATTGCACGTGCTGTTTCAACTAGTAAAAAATAATTTGGTTCCTTAAATTTTTTTAAAAAATTATAGAAAACTGCTTTGAATGCTATTCCTGCTCTAGACCGCCACTTTAAAAAGGGTCTTGGAAGTATCATTTTATCAGTACTTGCCTACGCATTACAGGCTTACAGCGCTGCCATTGGTCCAAAATGGACAAAAAGATGTTCAAAAAGCATTTCTCATTTATGTTTCATGTAGAAAAACCATGCTTTTCACTACCAAAACTAATTTTGTTGTGCGTGCATAGTAACCGACCAATTCCTAGCCGTCACCGAATAAAAAAATAATAATAATAATAAATACACCATACAAACAGGTATGGACATCTCAGCACTCGAGAATTTTCCATTTATTGTTTTTGTCATTTGCACTGTACAAACAAAATCTGAAGGTAGTAGTAATCAGCCACCAATCTACTGTATATAATCCACGGTGCTCATATTAAAATCCTAAATGGCGAACGAAATTGAAAAAAGGTAGACAGCTGACCACCACAACTAAACCATGGAAAGAAGGTTCATGAGTTTTATTTTGTTGTATTCACTATATATGCACAGCACCTCACATGTCCAATTCTGCATCTTGGTCAAAGAAATCCCACCCGTCATCCAAAAGGGCTTTAACAGCTCTGGCTGTTTCTTCCTCTTTAACTCCGCTTTCCAGAGATAGGCTGTCAACCGAGGCTGTTGGGCTCATCTTCTTTGGGGTCTTAGGTGACTCCCCTTGCTCAGGTACCAAACTTCTGAGGGATGAGCCTGAAGATGCTAAGCTGCGCTCAGGAACCAAATCAGATGCCATGCTTTTCACAGATGATCCTGAAGTAGTAGCTAAGATGCAACTAGTCTGGCTTGAAGAAACGGATTTGCTTAATGGAACACGGTCATCAAACTTCCCTTTCAACAGCCTCACGTCCTGACAAATAACCGAAATTTCTCCTCTGCACAAAGAAAAATAACAACTACATAAATAAACCTTAACAGATAACATACAAAAACCTTGATAAATGCACATGTTTATTTGCAGCAAGGGATACTGCAATTATGAGGTTTTACTCAACAAGAATAATTTCTGTCTCAACAAATGTTTCCTTTAAAAAAAAAAAAAATTGGGAAATCAGAAACTGGAAAAATAAAATGCAAAATAACACGTTCTGCATTTAGGGTTCAACTAAACAGATACTAGCATTAAATTAAGTTCAAACAATGCAGAGGAAAAAGAATTACTACCAGAGAAAAAGGACAGAAATCAGTGATAAGAATAAAGGCTGGAGAGTTTCAAAAATAAAAACATAATAAAAAATTTCTGTGCTCAATGTACCCTCTAATCTGACCCCATATTAAGGATGCTGATTATAACATGCGAAATAACAAAAGCAAAGCACTAAATTTAAAGAAAATGTTGATATGGTCTCTTTGATCAAACTTTCCTACCAAGTGTGCCATATATACGACTTTATCAATGTATCAAAGACTTGGAATATCCCAAGCAACAATGAATGCATCATTACGACTGCAATGTTCTGCATGTGTGCATGAACACACGCACCAGTGTTCCCTGGGGGGAGGGAGAGGGTATTAATGTTAAAAATATTTAGCACATCAATCACTTTGGATAGGGATGGAGAGCCACTATTGAGTGTCTGAACAGTGAGGCACAGATCCAAACTTCATCTAAAAGAAAGAGAGACAAACTTACTGCAACATATCAACAGTGCGACCTCGGTCCATCAGAAACTCCCGTAACTGCAATAAAGCACAATATGATTAAGTCATAAATTATTGTCATTTCTATTTACTAGAAGAGATCCATGGTGAGTAGAAAAAGTTGCTACCTTGGAATTCTCCTCCGCCTCCTGTTCTAGCATCTTTGACTCCTGGATTACCTTCTCCATAATAGCTTCTTGTTCAGCAAGAGCATTTCGTACAGATTCTTCTTTTTCTAGCCTTTCCTGCTCGGCTGCTCTCCTCAACTCTTCTGCTGTGGCTAGTCGTACTTCTAGAATTTGGTGCATCTGGAGAGAGAGAGAGAGAGAGAGTTGGGGGGGGGGGGGAATCCAAAAGAAACAAAATCTTCAATGTGAGTACATCTCATTTTTCCCTTCAGACAATTTGAAATAGAACTATCATCATCCATGGGTAATATTGCTGAAATTACACACACACAGAGGGTTACATCAACCTTAGTTTGGAGAGCTGAAACCAAAATCAATTATATTGAGTTAGGTTAAGGATACAATGTAATGCTAACGGGCTCGTTTGGCAACGCCTTTCAAGGTGGCTTTTTTGCTTTTTATCAAAAAAGCAAAAGCATTAACAAACAACTGAAAACACAAAACACTAAAAATTATTTATGTCACATCACAACCAAAAAGCAAAAAGCACACTCTAAAAAGTTTTGCCAAACAAACCCTTTCCTTGCATTTCTTGGCTGTTGCCGACTTTTAGAAGAAACCTTCAGCAGTGTGGATTAATGTCATATAACATATTTAGGTAAAATAAACCTCTTGAACGTTTTAAGAATTAGACCTAGGGGCAAGGATAGAAAAAGATGCAAGGAAAAAGGAGGATTTTTTTTATTTTTTATTTTATATATATATAAAGTAAGCAAATGATCATTAAAAGCATGGTACAAAAAAAGTATACAAGAGACACGCCTAATTAAGAGAAGAGAAAAGTATAAAAAAATTATTATAACTAAGTACTAAGGGAGCTAAATAAGCAGCTATCCAAGTAAAGAGAGAATAAGAAAAATTTATATCCTTTGGTACGAGGTAGGGGAAAGGGAAAGTGAGGTGAATCTTATATCAAGCCTCACCCTTTCAGGAAAAATCAGAAAAGGATGATAGAATTTTCTATCTCAATGTTTATCTCCTCTCCCTTTTCCACCCCTTTCTAGAGAAATGGTAAACAGGCAATAATAGTTACAGTTCAACAAATAAATGCATTAGTAAGCAAACATCAATTACATTAGTGAGCATTAACTGGTTGTAGAACAAGGGACAGTATTTGGCAGTGAAATATAACAAAATGTTAAATACCTCATCAAGAATTGCAAGGGATTTATCCCTTTCATCAGACAAGCTGAGCAGGCGAGACTGAAGCTCCCTCACTTCAGTTGCTAAAATTGACTTCTCTCCATACACTTCTCCTGCGTGCTGCAGAAGTAAAGATATAGGCTCAGCTTTTATCATTATTAACTGAAAAACAGATCTGTTCAGAAAATCTGTAGTTCTAAATGCTATATTTTATCTAGTATTTGACAACCATGTTATTTGCTTCCTTTGCACGTGCCAACATCTGTTTCATTTCTTCCACCTTGACCAGAATATCCAACTCTCCCATAGAAGCTTCCTCTTTGGCTTGTTCCGCAGCTTTCTCCTGAAGTTCCACTTCTCTCATCATGTTGATCACTCTCTCCATAGCTGAAAACAAGGTTTTCTGCACCATTGATAAGAAATTAGTCATTTTCAATTTAAATATCTGTAACATACAGGGGGCAGAAGGGAAGAAATGTTTTTTCACTTGTATACTTATATTTTACTCAAAATATCTGCATGCATTTAAATAGAGCTAGCATTGTGTACAGATGATTCCGTGGCACGCACAAAACCATCCAACCCCAGCTTGTTCAAAACACGCTGAAAGATCACCAAACCAGAATGATAATCTTGGTCAAAGTACACCCGAAGTCAACAGTCACATTATCCATCACTCCCTATTCATTATTTCAACGTCAGATTGCAGTACATTTCACTAAATGTAACCACCAAAAGAAAAACATGGTTGCAGTCTAATTTTTCATGAAAGTTCAACGACCCTCACAAATGAACACAAATAGCCTTCTCTCCTATTCTGTGAGGAGATACATAAGCAAAGACAATAATTTATAACTTAATTTTTATCTGATAACTCTCCTCAGATCTACCTTTCTATCCTTTATCTGCTTGATCATCTACCCGTGTATGTATCTCTAATCTAAGAATTAAAAATCTACCTCACTTTTCAAAGTAGCAAAAGGGTACATGAGCTACAATCCAGTTTATGATTTGTATCAGTGAAGGTTTGACTATAAATATCTCTACAGCAAGGTGCTACAACATCAAGTATCTTCATCATCTCAAGGAATTTGAATTTAACTAGCCAAACAAACTGATTGGAATATAGCCAAATGCAGAGTAGTATAACTGGCTGCCAATTGGGAGAGAGAAAATATACAGGACTCTCCTCCAACTGCTTATACAGAAATGCAAAGAAGCTTTGAAATGATATCACTGCGTTGAAAAGCAGCAAAAATCCAATATCAACTGACTTTCAAGTAGATTAATAAATACATCTTGCAAGCTTCACTGTAAAAACATGCAACTGCCCATAAAGAATATCGGCAAGCAACATTAACTAGCTACCATCTATTGAATCAAGTTTAACTAGAAATTAAATTTGATGTACTGCTCATGACAAACAGTACTGCTGGAATTCTACTTAAGTCAAAGGCTTCAGCCAGTATTTAAACATCACAAGCTTAGAAGCAGTAAATCTAATAGTACCTTGTTATTCTTGGCATCTTCAATAATCTCTTCAAGAAGATCAATTTTACATACTTTGCCAGAATGGGTAACCATGGTGTCCCTTTTAGGCTCATCCTCAAGATCACTCATTTCGCTAACAGAATAGTCTTGCTTGAAAGTAATATCTGAAGAGCCGCCAGCCACTGGAGTATGTCCTTCGATAGATAGGGGAACCAGTTGAGCCACAGAATTTCTCACCTCCGTATCCGAACACAATTCTGCACTTTGGCTTTCTCCATGAACAACCGCATCCAAGTTGTCAGCCTTAGGAAAGTCAAAATAAACTTTCCAATCATTCTCCAGATCGTCTTGCCATCCATTTATTGAAGAGGTTGTCATGCCAGGGGGGGTCAGCTTTGTCCCAACTTTGATATCATTTTCTTTAGAAGCTCCACAAGATATCAATTCTTCACTTTTAGAATTTTCACAAATTTGCTTCTGATCATTTGATGTGGCATGGACAATGTGATTCAACCCCACTTTGACTCTGTTTTCTTGAGCCTTCCCCAATAAAATCACTTCCTCGTTTTCTGTATATACACATGATTGATCATTACCGTCATTTGCATCATAGAAATCTGAAACCGCAGATTCATTCAGCGCCTCAACCAGAGGTGTTGCATCAGCATTAAGAACACCACCTGCATGATCTGTCTCCTTGGCAGCCTCACCATCTATTGGCTGTGGCTCTGAAGAAGGTCCCATGTCTGGTTTGTCAATTACCTGCTGCTGGCTCAACAAGTCCATCTGCTCCCCAGATTCAACTGCACGTTCAGCAAGAAATATATAATAAATTAATCAAATCAATTCACCCAATCTAGGCAACCTTTTTTAACTGCATGCATGAAAATTCAACCAAAAAAGGAAAGAAAGAAAAGTAAGAGACAAAACCCAACTGCAATCTATTGGCGAATGTAACACGTGATGAATTGAGAATTGTAGAAAATATAGCAATTGCAATAATCAACTGAATCACAATTCCAGAAATTGTAAAGGGATATGATTTTCAATAACAATAGAGCATACCTTCATCATCCTCAGTAGGACTAGTAAGACTGATGGTCTGACTGGACAAATAAGGGATGATCTCCTTAAGAACAACATCCACAGCTTGATCAGCATCCTTGGGATGTTCAATAGCAACAGCCCTCAGCAAGCGAGAATCAATCTATGCAGAATGAGATGCAAAACATGTCTTCAGTCAGAAATTGGGAAAAACAAAGTAGAAAAATTAGGTTAGACAGGAAAAACACCCTAAATAACCATAGGGGAAATTACAGTTGATCACAAGACAACGTGAAGAACAATCGCAAAATCTTTCATAGTCAAATAAACCGTTAAGTAAATACTTAGAATTTAAAGATTCCAAGGTCTTTAAGAGATCAGGAAAAAAAAAAAGGTTCAAAGAAATTTCTAAAGGCACTCTTTTTCACTCATCAACAAATGAATTCAATTGATGGTATCTCAATCTATTTAATCAAAAACTTCCAGGAACAAAATGGCATATATAACCCATTAACGTGGAAAACTAATAAATAACAAATGAATAGCAAAAACAGAAATCTTAAATTGGTTCTTTAATTAATATACCAAATGGTTCCTCGATGTAGTGAGAGTAATACCTTTGGAAATACATCCTGCAAGCATCGGTAAACAAAGTTGAAACCCATTTCCAACGACTTTCAATCTGCAAAAAAAAAATTCTTGCATTTAATTGGGAATCCCAAACCCTAAACACCAAATTACTAATAATCAACAAAATGAACAACGAAAAACAAAGAAACAGAGTAGTCGAACTCAACATCCGCGAATTAACTCAGACTAACGCAAAGAAACATAAAAACCCTTATCCCCTGTTTGGTTCCCGCGAAAAACATAGCAAACAAGAAAAAAAAAATTGTTTTTTTATTCAATCTTTAACTAATTTTGGTGCGAAAAATGAATAACTACCACTCCAGTGAACACAGAGTTCGTTCATCAAGGACGGACAGACTAAGAAAGAAACCAAAATGCTCTGCTTGGACGCCTGAAAGAATAAAAAGATTTTTAGGGTTTTTCAATGTCACCTTTCCAGAGAGCGAGAGAGAGAAAGAGAGAGAGGAAAGGATCAGGAGGAATTTGCAGTGTTCGATTTTATATATATATTTTCTTAAAAAAAAAAAAAAAAAAGGAAACCTTTGTAGCTAAGAAATCAGCTGGGAATAGGCGTCATTTGGGTAATTATTATTTTTTTTTTTTTGTAAGTAATTTGGGTAATTATTGAACGGTGGAGGATTGTACGATGAAAGGCCGTGCTCTCGGAAACTTCACGGTGCTTTCCAAGTGCTGCGCTTTTTGTCGTGACTTTTTTACTTTGGTAAAATTTGAGTTAAAAAAAAATTCAAAGGACTCTAGGAAAAGTATAAAATGATAGGCTAGGCGTGACCCACAAAGTTATTCCACATTGAAAAGATAATTATCTATATACAAAAAAAAAATAATAATAATAATTATCACACAAAGTAAATAAATAGGTATTAATTCTTATATTAATTTTTTTAATAGATAAGGTTGAGTTTTATAAGTGATAGGAGAAAATTCTAATTATAACTTAACTCAACTTTTTTAAGTAAAAACACATATACGACTAATGTTTTCTTTAAATTGTTATAC